>CAOLHI010002846.1:0-263615 GCA_948474755.1 Ctenosaura bakeri | reverse complement strand
TGGCACCAGCAGGGAGGTCACAGAATGATCAGGAGGCAATGGAAACTTCTTGTCTTTTAGCTGCCTTTTGATTGAGAGCTCAGACAGTCTCTCTACCACCACAGCCACCAACACTATTCCCCTCCCAACTTTCTTAGGCATAGTTGTTGCATGGGAACTGGCTAAGACTTTTTAAAAGTATTCAGATTCAAACCTATGAGAGTTTTTCATGCTTGATCTATCTTGAAGATTGTTAATAGAGATAAAATAGTATTTGGCAGAGGACCTGAAATTACCTTGTTCCACAGAACTGAAAATAATATGAAAGAGGTATTGTTTGCTGTGTGCACATATGTATCTCACTTTTGCTTCTAGTAAAGAGGCATGCAGGTTGTTGATCTGTTTCAACAAACTGAACCCATTGGTGATGAATGAGCAGGATAACAGGGGAGGCAATATCCTTCTTAAGCCTTGTCAACAGTCTTAAAAGTATTGTCCTCTCCAGCCACAGAGAGTTATACATTGTAGTTTCGTAAACAAAAATCCTACAGAGTCCATAGAAACCAATGAACACTCTGTGTTGCAAACAGTCAATAACAGAATTAGAGTTAGAATTAGAAAACAGATTCTTTGTTCAGATGAAGAGGAAACCCCTCTGTTACAAAAGAAGGAAGAATACATCTCTGTATGGATGGATGGATGGATGGATAGTGGAGAGGCTTAATGAAAGTGACAACTGTCAAAAATCTCTTTGAATGGGTATATATGTTTTAGGCTGAAGGGCTATGTGGGAAAGGAAAGATTCTTCTGTTTCTTCAGGACTTGAAAAGGTGGTTTGAAAGAGGAACACTGTTTATGGTGTATCTCCATTTCCTACTCTCATCTCTGAAAAGCCAGTTTTGTTGGTTTGAGGATTGTCTTTACAAACCTGTTTGACTACAGCTGAATAAGGATGCGATAAAATATGAAATGGTCCTCAAACCATTTTCAGCTTTTTAAAAATAGTCTGGTTTTGGCTGTCTTGTAGCTTAGGAACTTAAATAGTTTTAAGTAATTCTAGTCTCAATAATGTCTCTCTCTCTCTCTTATACAACTTATCTACCTATCTTGATCTATCCTCCTACCTGTCTGTGATATTTAGTTGACAGAATTTGGTTGCTTTGCATGTTTTGTATTATACTCCTTAATGAATTTGCATTCACTATTTTTTTCCAGGTAGAATAATGGGTAGCTGTGCAAAATGCAGAAGGGACACAGAGTGAAAGCCAAAATTAGTAGTCCGCTACAGAGAAATCAGTTCAAATGCTCCTTTGTTGCTATTTGCCCATAATGAAGAGCAGGCCTTGCAAGTCGTGTTTTTTCTTTCTTTCTGGTAATATTTTTTGGGTAAGCAGATGATAATTGAAATTCGTTTTGCAAAATTATGTAAAGATTGATGGGGTCATTACTTTGTCTAACATTTGCTTATTCCTTTTTCTTCCTACTTTTTGAGGGCAAAATATTTGTGGGTCATTTTCAGGAGCTTTTTCTTTTCCCCAAAGTACTGGTCATTTTCTTACTTTTCAAGATGTTTTCCACCTCTCAAAGAAATAAGTTTTAATGAGCAGTATAACAGGCAGCACAATCAATTACTGAAAAGTGAAGGGGGAAGGGTTGAAATGTTAGCAGCAGTTAATTATGGGGGGAAGCATCATGGCATGTTATATAAAGAATACTAACTTGCAAAGAGTAACTCCCAGGTATTCCAGAATCATCTAAAGGCTTCACCAGCTAGTTAACCAATAGTGTGTGTTGTGGAGAAAATGCAATGGAATCAGTGCAAAGATGAAAATAGGAACACTCTACCTGTTCGTGATGCTCCTAATGGCAGCCTGGGGGTCTGTTTGGTCATTTCCCTTTTATTGAACATAATCTTCTTACAAATACCAGAAACTACCTTACTTCAGATCTCACTCAGTCTGTTTCAGGGCTATTGATGGTTGACGTAATGGCAGTTGCAGTCCAACACTAACAAATTCAAAGTGCTGCTTATGACCTGTAAAACCTTATATGACTTCAGTCCTGGCTATCAGACAGATCGTTTCTCCCAAAATGAGCCTACCCAAACCTTGAGAGCTACAGCGGAGGCTCTTCTCTCACTCCCACTACCTTCACAACTAAAGCCAGTGGAACACAAGAGAGGTTCTTCTCAATGGCTGCTCCTACACTTTGGAAATCCCCTAGGCAGGTTGGAATGGCCCCCTTCCATTAGCAGGTGAATTTTTTTTTATTCAGACAGACCTTTAGAACCAAAAGCTTTAAACAAAGGACTGTAAGTGCTTCATTGTTTTAACTGTGGCCCTTCCCGCAATGCACCTTTTCACAGAGCTGGGGTGCGGGGATCGCACAAGCAGCCTCTAGCGAGAGGCTCTTGCGTCCTGATTCCTTCAGCTCCACAGCTGCCGCCTGCTCATGTGAGAGCCCAGCCTCTTCCTTCTGCAGTGCACCCTGGGAGTTTCCCAGGCTGCACTGGGGCAGGAAGCATGAGCGCCGCAGCTCCGAAGCTCCGTACGCAAGGCAAGTGCACGTGGGGCCCCAGAGTGATGCGTGATCACGCAGCATTTTCGGCTCACAACTGAAAATGAAAAACTGCGCAGTCAGTGCCTGACAACCCCTGGAGCGTTGCGTGATTGTGAGTGCATCATGTGGACCGCTCCTCACATTCACGCGACGCTCGAGGGGCCCTTTCGCACGGCAAATGCCATGCAAAAAGGGCCTGTATTGTTTATTCTTAAAGTCTTTTAAGAGTGTATGTTTATGATATGGCTCATAGGTTAATTTGATTTTACTGTTGCTTTTTATATATTTTTAATTGTAGCCTTTTCTTTAATGTGTAAGCCACCTTGAGTTCCAGGCCATTTCTGCACTAGGCTGTTATTTTTGCTATTATTCCATTTGCAACATCCTATGGAATCTTGGGGTTTGCAGTTTCGGGAGAGGCCAGCCAGCCCCTCCCTAAACTGCAAACCCCAGGATTCCATAGGATGTTGCAAGTGGAATAATAGTGCTATAACGGTCTAGTGTGGAAATGGTCCCAGTCTTGGAAAAAAGTCAGGACAGAAATAAAGATCATCATCATCATTATCGTCGTCGTCATCATCATCATCATCATCATCATCATCATCATCATCATCATCATCTAGGGGCTCAAGCTGAGATCTCCTGATGCACTAGCTCCATATTCTACAGGCAACAGCTCTCTGGGATCTTGGCAGGGGTCATTCCATCACATGCTACACCTGATCCTTGTAACTGGACAACTCTGGACCTTCTGCACCATGCATGGCAGATGTTCTACCATGAAACTCATGTTCTCTCAGCTTGCTGCAGACTAAACCATGAATTAATTATTTGAAAAGCATTCCCCAGTTCCATATAAACCTAAGTTTTCAGATCAGCTGCTTTCTCTCCATTTATCATCAGATAAATATCAGAGACAGGACCTTTCAGTGATGATGTCCAAACTCTTAAATATCCACTCTTTGGAAATCCACTGGACCCCTTTTAATGTTTCATAGTCTGCTCTTAGAGACAGCTGTATTTAGCTGAATAAATGAAACTCTCATTCAGCAACAATTATGATCTGAATGATATATAGGGGATGAGATAGTGATTTTTGTTAATGCCACACATTTGCATATTGATCCATATACACTTGAGTGCTACAGCCAGAGTCTGAGCAAGTTACTTGTTTGAACTTCAGCTCCTACAGTTTCCCAGTGAGAATTCTCAAGCCAATGGCTAGATGTGTTAGGAGATTCTGGGAATAGTAGACCAAAAATATATTTCCCCTTCAAGCATACCTGCAGCAAAATATCTCAGTGCATTCTAACATCCTAGCAAGAATGCTGTTGTTCATACTTCCAATCAGCTTACCATGTCTTCTTCCTGCAATCAGGCTATTCTATTCCATCTTTTGTTCTGAACTAGTGATCAGTATTCTACAGTAGGGACAGGCAGACCAGGATATCCTGTTTGCATCACAGTTCATATGTGTGTGTTCATAAGTCTATATCATCCTTTTTCCATACTAACCTGCAATGTCATGCCTCTTTGGATGACAATGTAGAAGTTTCTGGACAGACCACACAAAGGAGTAAGCCAGGCCAAAGGATTGCAGACGGCCTCAGAAGAACCTGGCCCTAATCTCAATGTGAGGATTGTTGGCACAGATACCCCTCACCCCATGGCCTGAGTGGAGAGGAGATCTGCTCTAGAGTTAGATGAGGTAGCTAAGCCACTTCCTAACACTAGGGCAAAGGTGGGCATCCACATAGGGATCAGGGGCCAACAGTCCCCAGATCCCATCCCACAGCAAGCATCAATATCTCAATTTTCCTCTAAAGCCTCTAGCAACAGGAAGTGATGTCATGTTGCATCCTATCATCATTTTGAGAAACACTGGAGAGGAAAACAGGGTTTTTTTTGGTGGAGGGAGGGAAGTATGGGGTTCCGAGGTTTTTGTGGGAATGGGTGGGGATATTTGGGAGGTTTTCTGCATAGTTTTGGAACAAAAATTCCCTGCAAATCACACTGATTTGAAATAAGGGGATTGGGGGGGCTGGCATACTGATGGGGGGTCCTTCAGAGGCCACAAAAGGGAGGCTGCGGCCACATTATGACCATGCCTGCTCTTGAGAGATCTGGCATCTAAAGACAGAAGATGGGCTTGTGGCAGTTGCGTAGAGATGTGGGGGCAGGGGGGGTGATTCGCCTCAAGCGGCAATGTTTTTGGGGTGCCCTGGCCCATAGCCATGCCCCTGTGTGCCCTGGCCATGCCCCCATGCACCAAAGTCATGTCCGACACACAGTGGCCATGCCCCTGGTGCCATAGCCACACCTTCTACCCCACCTCCCCACACTCCAGGCTCCACCACTGGCTGGTGGTCATGGGAAGGAATATCTACTTCCAGAGGAAGACTCTTCATGAATAAAGGGCTTTTCATGAACAACACTCTTTACAAATAGGACATCCACTTGATCACCTGCAGTGACTGGCCACTGAGCCTTGGGTGGCTTTTTAGGAGCTCAAGCTTCAGTGTAGAATGTTGCAGGAACAATATGTGTTAACTTGCTTTGGACAAGGAATTCTCCCTGCCCATTTACCCTGGACTTTCATTTGTTCAACATTCTGCCATTGCGTTTTGTTTTGGCTTTGTTCTTTTCTGGATACTTGCATGTTTTACTGTTCTAGAACTTTGAACTTGACATTGTTTCCACAGCCAAACTGATCTTGTACTTGCCTGAAATAGGACAGCAGATTTTTTTAAAAATTACACGAAAACATGCATTTTCATACATATTTAAATATCCTTTTTGGAACATATTTTCCCCAGAATATATACTTTTAAGAGTGCATTTCTACAGTTGCTTAGAAAGGCATTTATGTTGGCACCCATCAATTGCGTTTGCTGTTAGGGAGAAGTAAGCATCTACTTGTTTCTCAAGCAGAGCTGAAAGAATGTTGTTTCTGAAGAGCTCTGGTGTGCATCTGTGCATGCAAAGAGAATTTTGAAATGGCACCTCCCAACATTACCACAAAGCTCAAAAATAGATTAATCAGGAAATAGAGATCTTTAGAGTCTATGCAGTTGTAGACAGTCTGAATTAGTGGTGAAGCTTTCAGATGCAAATTGTGCAAATTGATTTTTACAGGGATGATGTAAGATATCCATGTGTCACGTCTGGTAGGGGGCAATCCCGTATTGGAAGGACTGTCAGAAAACGATCCTCTATTTGGAGGATCTATTTGGGAAGAACTGTCCACAAAGCCAAAGAAGCACAAGAAATGAGAGTCATCAACAGTGAACACCTGCAGCCTTTTCACACTACAGAACTACAGCACTATATTCCACTTTAATTGGCATGACAACATGCTATGCAATCCTATGATCTGCAATTTAGGGATGGACGTTTAGAATTCTCAGCCACAGAGCAACTCTGGTGCCTCACTGAACAGCAAACACCAGGATTCCATGGAGTGTTGCCATGGAAGTTAAAGTGGAATCATAGTTCTATAATTGTGTAGTATCAAAGGACTCTCGACAGAGAACTGAGCAAAGAAACATAGGTTACCTGGTGACAGGTCCTCTCCACTCTTTTGAAATGGAGATCATTTTTATTTAAATCATAGCATTGTGATTCTTTCTCAGTTTGCATCCAGACATAAAAATCAGCATTTATAAAAGTTCATGGAAAGCATCACCCTCTTTTGTTCCCTCTTAGATCAATGCATTCCCTCCTTCTCTGCTCCCACTGTGTAAATGGCCACCTTAAGCTAATGCCATGAGGAGGATTAGGAATTGTATAAGCTATCAACATCCTACTCTCTGACCTCTAAATGACCTGCAAAGCTTCGTTAGGTATTGAGCTTTCACCAGAATCCAATTCCATTGTCTTGTGAACTCTCAAGCAAATGTCTTGCTCTTGTCCAGCAGGAGCACATTTATTACTTCAACTATATTTATTAATTTTGTACTAATAATATTTATATGGCACCCAATAGCAAAGTTCTCTGAATGCCTTAGAATAACAATGGAGAACGATAGAAATATGATTCTAAAACAGGAAAGTGTAACTAGGAAATACATGAAACAGATTAAAATGGAAGAGTTTACAGGCTTGGGAAAATCAAAAGAAAATGTTAGGTGAAAAGGAGAGAGGGAGAGCATTCAACAGTTGGGAAGACACCACTGAGAAGTTCAAAGTAGTTACTTTTCTCAAATAGCCATCTGGCATTCCTCAGTTGTTGAGGTCAATGGGAGAAAAACCAGGTGAGGTTTTGGGAACATTTTCAAGCACTTTGGAGAAGATCTTTCATCCAATCTATTTCTAAGTCATTTAGTGCTTTAAAGATCAAAACAAATAGTTTGAATTAGGACGAGAAATGGACTGGAACCCAGTGCAGGTGGCAAACCAGGCACATCAGTTCTTCTGGAACATGATGTTCTTTTGTAATGTCATCCAGTAATCTTAATCCAAAAAGTGCTCTCCCATGCTTTTATCATTGCATCTTGGATGCTGCAATAACAGCATCCCATGCATAGGGAAAATGCAATTTACCTTAGAAAATTTGTGTATATCCAAATGACTCACTCAGTGGATCTATTCCAGTTGGGATAGCAATCGGATTTAAGCCAAATATGTTAGCACTTCAATCATAAAGGTATGTATGCATGCACAAGCACATGCAGAGACATTACCAAATATGTTAGTATTTCTTGTTTCGGTCTTGCTATGACTGACAGATGAAAGATTACACTTTAATACATATGATGGGAGAGCAAAGACATTTTTTTAAAAAATGGGTTGAAATAATGAATGTAATTTGAGAGATTACTGGATATATACCGTAATGTTACTAAACTCCATGTTTTAATGGTTTTATTTGTAAGTGAATTCTGAAAGTTATTTTAATAAAATTACATAGAATAGTTGGGAATATGTGAATTGCTGCCTGCATATAAATGGAGGAAGGGAGACATGGCATAGAAAAAAAACATGTGAAGTAGCTTGCCAAAATTTTTTGGAAGGATTTTGAAGGGAAAAATATAAACTGCAACACTGGTATAAATTTATAAAATATTGGAACAAGAAAATATAATAAAGCTCAGAAAGAAGTTTTAGAGATTATTTGAAAGAAATTATAAGAATTAAAATTATAATAACAAATATTTAAAAGATAATGCACTGTTTGAACTGTTGTAATGAGTATGTTTACAACTTGCATCAGTTTCAGACTTAGATCCACTTACTTATCCTAACCAGAGTAGACTGACTAGATAGTTGGAATTTACATAAGCACTGATTTACCAGGTTCCCACTGATTCTGTGTGTCTGCTCTAGTTGAGAGTGGCAATTGAATTTAGGCTATTTTATACCCTGTTGACCTTTTTTTAAAAAATAGAATTTGTAGAATGTTAAAATTTAGAATGTTAAAGAGGAGATAACAGAGACAACCAGATGCCATTCTGAGCATCTGAACTACCATCCTATTCAATATACACAGAGGGTGTTCAAATGTTACATTTCATTTTGTGTATTCCTACCCTCATATTAAATAATGATTATAAATGTCACTGCAGTATAGTCTCATTGGCATGATAGCCTATGGCTTTTTAGTCCTGTTTCTCAGTATATTAGCACACCAAATGCCTCTCCTTCAACATAGTCTGCCTTCTCTCTTCCTCCTCCTCCAAGCACATCTCTCACACACTCTCTCCCTCCCACCGTCCCCTACTACCACCAAAAACCAACCTCTCCCTCTCTCTCTCTCTCTCTCTCTCTCTGGAACTTCCCTGCAGCTGCAGAGCTGGCTAGACAATCGGGTGTTTTAGAGAAATACATTTTTGGGCTAATTTGCCATGCGTAAGTGTTTCTCCTACCCTTTAAAGGATGGAAACAAAGAGAGCATTCTCCAAGCACTCTGCCCTGTTGCGAGGCGGCCCTGCAGCTGTACAGAGCTGTGCTACCCTCCGCTCTCCTGCTCCATTCTCTGCTAGCTTTGTAAAGAGACGGGCCTCTGCTTTTACCAGTGCCACCAAAAGACCACGCCATCTCCAACCCCCTCCAATGTGCTTATTCTTCTTTGGAAAGGCAGATGGAGCAGGTGGGGAGACTGCAATGCAGTGGCAATGTCACTCTACCTATAGTGGCTTTGTATTTTAAGTGTGCTTCCTTCTTTTAAGAGACATCTTGTATTTCGAGGGACATCCATTGCTTGGTACAGCAGACCTTGCTTCTAGCAGCACCAAGTTACAAATATGTCTTATATAGTGGTGTAACACTTCATGAATTTTCTTCTCTAAGGAAGTAAGGAGTGGTTTTTCACAATTTTCTTCCTGTTACGGGAAAGTCTTTGACACATGCACAGCTTTCAAAGACTAGTTGTGATTTGGAAATTATTCTGTGCATAATTCACATATGGTATTTTTTGTGCAGAAAACAGCATTTTCTGTGCAGGGTGAAAATTCACCATAGTTGAGCTCTTCCAAATTTCGTTGTTTGGAACTGGCACCGTGCAGCAAGTGGAGGAGGGGGAATAGAACTATTCTCTCACAGAGGATATAGTATGAAGGTAAAACTAGATGGAATTTCAAATATGTGAGTGATGTTACCGCTTCTGATTTTTATTAGTTAAGCAGCAGACAATAAAGATGGGCCAGTTACAATAGCTACATGCTGGCTGGGTGATTCTGGAATTTGTAGTCTAAAAAGTAACTTTTCCAGGCTCTTTAATTGGGATTGTAGCTTATAGGGAGGGTTTTACAAACATCCCAAAGCTTAGATTTGTACCAACAGGGAAGCTGCTATTGTTAATGGCAGCTTGAGGAGCCTTTCTCATTGGGACTCCCTGTCTTGGCACACTCTGATCCCATTCTCTGTAACGGGTGTTGAAATAACAATAATCAGGTGTATTAATTGCATTCATACATCTTGCATATTATTATTGCCCAGTGTGGAACAATCTATGCCATAAAACAAATTGTATACCATGCAATACAGTGGGCTCTCAGTATTTGGCTTCAGGATCTCTAGTGGACACCAAAATCCATGGATGCTCAAGTCCCATTATATACAATGGTGTAGTAAAATGGTATCTCTTATATAAAATGGTGAATAACTCAAAGGTTTGTTGTTTGGATTTTTAAAAAAATATTTTCAAACCATGGTTGATTGCATCCATGGATGCAGAATCCGTGGATGTGGAGGGCTGACTGTATATTTTATTCCTTAAGAAAATGCTAAGGGAATGCTAATTGGCAGGCCCTGTAACACAAGTAAGTTTCCCAGCTCCCATTCATGCTGCCTGAGGAGGTCATCCTACCTTTCTCAGACTCCAAAAATTCTCTACCTAAATCCTCAATAGACTCAAAGATTTCTCAGATCTCCTGCAGCCCAATGCAAATAGGACTGAGAAAGGACCTTTTAAGAACCAACCACTTCCTCATAATCAGTGAAACTAGAAATATTGACCAGCAGGCAGCATATTTAAACCTTCATTTGGTTCCTAAACATCAAAGGAATAACATCTTAAGTGTACAGTTCTCATGCTGCATGTGAAGAGCTTGGAGCAGTTGCTTTTTTGTTTTTTTCTTTTGTTTTCATTAAATTTTTTGACACGACAAATCTAATTTACAAAGAAAACGAAAAGAAGAAATATAACTAATGCACAATGTGGGTCTGACCTCCCCAGTCCTGACAGTAATGAAAAGTAAAAACGAAAAAAACATTCTGCCATTACAGTTCCAACTAGTTAATCATACTAAAATTACTAATAACCATAACCACAGATCATTAATTGTTAGAATTTTTATTGCTCAAAAAATCCATAAACAGTTTCCAGTCTTTCAAAAAGTCTTCAACTGGCTTATCCTTTAAAGCACACATTAATCTGGCCATTTTGGCTAACTCAGCAACCTTAACAATCCATTTGTCCATTGTTGGTGCTTCAGTCCATTTCCAAGACCCTTTCCGCACCTTACCGTCTTCTGGCGCTGGGGTGCGGGGATCGCGTGAGCAGCCTCCGGCGAGAGACTCTCGTGTCTGGGATCCTTTGGCTCCACACGAGCTGCCTGCTCGTGCAAGAGCCCCATCTCTTCCTTCCGCAGCGCAGCCTGGGAGTTTCCCAGGCTGCACTGGGGCAGGAAGCATGACTGGCGCAGTTCTGGAGGCTCCACACGCCAGGTAAGTGTGCGCAGGGCCTGAGAGCAATGCGTGATCGCATACCATTTTTGGCTTCCAGCTGAAAATGAAAAGGTGCGCGATCGGCGCCAGCTGGCCCCTGGAGCATCATGCAATTGTGAGTGCGTTGTGCAGATCGCTCCTCACAATCACGTGACACTCTAGGCCCTCTTTCGCATGGAAAATGCCGTACAGAAAGGGCCCAGGTTTGAGCAGAAAATATTCTGGCTGCTGTTGACATATATTAAAGAAGTGATCCATATTTTCACTCCAACTCTTTATCTATAATGCCCAACAAAAACATTTTTGGTAACATTACAGTCTTTAATTTTTAATTTTAAAATTTAATTTAATTTTTTTGGGGTGGAACATTAACATGTAAATCTTAGACCAGTAACAGTTTACCTTCTTATAAGTCCACCACATGTGAAAAAAGCTCCTCTCTTTATTTTGACATCCCCAACATAGGTTTGAAACATTCTGGGACATTTTCAACAGCTTATTTGGGGTTAGAGACCATATATACACCATCTTATACAGGTTTTCTTTTAAATTACTGCACAAAGTAAATTTTATATCTTTGGACCCCAATTTTAAAGCTGAAAAGGGGTAACTTTGTCTGGTTCCCTTTTGTATTTCGATCGATTTTGTTGCATTGCCATTTACTAAGATACAGGCCTTTTGGACTGAATAGATTGTCTTTATTGCCTGAATAATATTTTCACCGAAGTTCATTCTCTCCATTATATGAAATAAATAATTCCAAAATATATTATCAAATGCTTTCTCTGCATCAAAAAAAAATTAATCAAAATAGCCTTTATGTCATTATGATGTTTCAAAAATTCAATAATGTTAAGAACAGATCTTACATCATTCTTTAATTGTCTTTTTGACAGAACAACAACAAAACACTCTGATCCTCATGGATATTCTGAGAAATATGTTTTCTCAATCTACTTGCCAAGATGGTAGTAAATATATTATAGTCATTATTTAATAGTATGAGAGGTCTATAATTTGTTGTGTCTCATCTGTATTTTCTTTATGAATCAATGTATTATAAGCATTTCTCCAAGAATCTGGCATCCACCCTTTTCTTAATAACTCATCAGATACCACTTTTAATGATTGCTGTAACTCATCTTCACATTTTATTGTTAAATGCTGCAGATACTCCATTTGGATCTGGTGTTTTTTCCAGATTTAATCTTTTGAATTGCTTCAATAAGTTCCATAGTTGTCACAGGCCCATTCAGACCTTTCTGTTGTTTCAAGAGAACAGTTGTTTGTTTGTTTGTTTGTTTGTTTGTTTGTTTTGGACTACAGCTCCCACAATTCCCCAGCAAACATGGCTGTATTCCAAAAAAACATAACTGCTCCAAGCTCTGTGCATGTGCTAGTCCAGCCTGATTTCAACTCAACTTGACTTGGAGTTTCTGTGATTCTGTATCTATCCTGGAACTTTGGCTTCATTCTCTCAGTTATTCCCACACATTCCATCTGAAATGAGACAACAATGCTGTGTCAGGGCTATTCCAATAGATATTATGTTATAGTAAGAACCGTAGCATGTTGTAGTAATCATAGAGATAGAAGAGACCAAAAGGCCATCTAGTTCAATATCCTGCCGTGAAAGAATACACAATTAAACCGCTCTCAATAGATGACCATCCAGTCTCTGTTTAAAAACCTCCAAAGAAGGAGACTCCACCACACCCCAAGGCAGCATATTCCACTGTTGAACACCTCTTACTATCAGAAAGTTCTTCCTAATGTGTAGATGGAATCTCTTTTCTTGTAGTTTGAATCCATTGCTCTGTGTCCTAGTCCTATTGACAAATATGTTTATCTGTGTGTGCTATTCATGTAACATCCTTAAATGCATGCTTTACCAAATCCTACATGTTTGTTTATAAAGTATAAAGTTGTCCTAACAAGGATGGTAGGTTCTTATGGCACACAGTAATAATATTGTGTAATGTGCTGCCTGGCAGGGACATGAATCAAAGAAGGAAGGAAGAAATTAAAATAAAGAAAGTGACAATCTTCCTAATGTACTTTAAGAAGGCACTGTTGATTTCTTGAGTACGTAGCCAGGTCCATCAGGAGGTTCTCCCATTATCTAATAATAGTTGGTAGCTGAATACCTTTTCCAAAGAAATAATGGTAAGACATTAGAATATTGAAATGCCAATGAAATAAAAAGTAGAACTGTAATGAATATTTGCAAATATATGTTTAAAATACTAAACATTTTTTAAAATTCAAAAGGAAATCTGAATGCAAACTTCCAGACTCAGGCATTTTCCGCATGGTATAGTCACTGCGTAGCTGCAACGGCTTGAGGAGGTGTGTATCTGCACGACATCATCGCTATTAAGTTGATGTTAAGTTGCTGGCGTGCCTTTGCATGTTGCTAAAGCATCGTATTTGAGCAATGGAAAAAATGCATTTTCACTCCCTGAGACCACTTTTACTACGTTTCTACAACTGCATGTGGAAGTGTTGAAGTGTATTCTTGCAGGAATGGGTATGTTCAGGGTGGGCCCGGCCTGGCACACCATCATTTCCCATGCTGATTTGTCCTTGCCCACCAGAACAGAGGTGGCCGCCATTTTCCTCCATTGTGAAGAAGTCAGCAGGTAAGGGTTTTGTAAGGTTTTTATAAGGTTTTTATATTTTATATTTTCTTATTTTATTTCTTTTTCCCATTCCACTAAGTCCTTCCTAATAATTCATTGGGGAACTGTACATTATCGCCACCTAACCATTTTTAAGGGTGAATGGTGGGCTGCTCAAACTGTTGTGGGGGTTTTGAAGCCTTCCTCAAGTGAAGGCTTCAAAGCCTCATGGGACTTGCAGTCACCTAACCTCCCTCCCCACAACCATTCTCCAGCCTCCCTCGCCCCATGGCCAAAGCCTCCACTGACAAATCTCCCTAGAAACAGGCTGTAGATATACGTGACCACCTCTAGGGGGTTGAAAGAAGGCGCCAGACAAACTTCTGGCCAATGAGGTCATGCACAGCTTTGTCGCTTCCTGCACTCCTCACCAGGCGTGATGTGCACCATTTTGTATCTATAGGCACACCACATGGAGCAGGTCTTGCAGTGCCAGACTTGTCCAGAGTTTTTACACGTTCTGCTGCTCTGCGTTGGGGTTCTAATGGAGCAAGAAAATTCTGAGAGGAGCCAGGGAAGGGGTAGGGTCTGGTAAGTGGCAGAGGTTCAGGACCTTTTGGACATTTGAGGGGAGGAGTGAATTCAACAGAAACTCAGGACAAGTTAGGGTAACTTTGATATTTTTGAGGGTGTTTCGTGGGAGATGAGAAACAGGGGCCACCAACACTCTGTTAAAGAATGCTGATACAAGAGCAAAGCAATGCTTCTTGAGTACCGGTGATGCGTCGCCCCAAACTCAATGACCGGTAGAGAAAGGTTCACCTGTCCCTACTACAAGGAGCTGGATAGAATCCTTCAGGGGGATGCGAGCATGGTCCCAAAACGAGTTTCCAGAAGCCTCTGCCTTGCCCCTGAAAGATATGATGAAGATGCCTGGGGAGGACATGTGAACACAGCAACAGAAATGCCTGTCTCCGTTGCCTCACAGTCTTGGGTTGTGAGTCCCAGCAGCTCCGAAGATATGAGCATGTACCATCATAACCTGGGTGATGTGTTGTTTTGCAATACAAGGTAGTAGGGGAATGAATGCAATGCAAATCCTGGAAAGTATTAATGAACGTCTTCGCCACTTTTTTGGGAAATGCAATCAATAACCTTGGTGGGAATGATAAGTTACTTACATGTGAACTCCCCTCCCCCAGCTCCTAGAGCAGTTAAGCCTTCCTAAGAGGCGTTGCCAGCATGTACCGGTGGGGGCGGGCAGGCAGGTGGACAGTGCATGCCAGAGAATGCTGTCAAGAGCAGGATAACTCCACCATCTACCCCAGGAGTGGCCAAAGCCTGGTCTTCCTGTAGGTCCTGCAATGCCTTTCCAAGCTCCTGTCAGCATCATCCTGTTAGGCTGCGATGTTTAGGCCCCTCGGGTATGGTTTACACAGAAACCCTAAGTATTTTCTATTTTTGCTTTACAGCCTCCTTGGCAGTGACTCGCATGATGACAGACACTCTGGACATGCTTGATGAAAGCTCCATGGATCTTTTTGATGGCAGTAGCCAGAGATCAGGTAGGTGCGCACTGTGTGCTATGGTTCCCTCATGTGTTAAATCCGAGGACATTCCTGTGCAAGTACTGCAAAAATTACTGAACAGTCATAATGGCCTTTTTTCGCTTTCCTTTCAGGGGAATGAGGATTCAGGGGAGGGAGGCCAAGCAGGGGAGACTGTAGAGGAGCCTAGCACAAGCCCCTGTTCATCTGAAGTTGGTGAGTATGCCGGTGGAACAGAAGCTGATGTGTTGTTTTCAGACAGAGTGCATGGCTTTGCTGCTGGCACACTGGCCAGAATGCCGCACAGTTGTTTTTACACCTTGTGTCCTGACTCTACTTTCAGAAAGATCCGATAGCGAAAAGATCTCCCCAACACACTTTCTCCAACGTCCAGGCTGAGGGCCAGGGCATGAGACAGATCTGGAAGGAGATCTGAGGCAAGTGTCATCACTGTGGTGATGATAAAGCACTTGAAGGAGCAGCAGGAGCTGAATAGGATGGCGTTCTTAGGGGAGATGCAGAACAGCAACAGTGTGTTGAGCACCTTGGTTGAACTGTACAAGAGGGACCTTGAGTCCAGCACAGAGGAGAGAAAGGAAGTCTTGATCTTTTTGCACGTTGGCAGCAGGGTCATGACTTCCATACTTGAAAATATGGAGAAGTCAAATCCCAACCTTAGCAATGCTCCCACCCACAATAATATTTCAAGCGGCGGGGAAGACCAGGATACCACTGAGGGTTCAGAGACACAACTTCCCTAGGGAGTCTCACAGGCAAGGCATATAGGTAGCAAGCCAGTGAGGGCAAAGAAAGCTCTTATCTGCTACAGCCCCTAAGGAATGGGGGCATGCGTTTAAACGATCAACAGAAGCAAAGTTGTAGCTCTATTGTTTTTTTGTGGGGGGGAAGCAGCTGAGGTGAGTCCCAGTTGTTGATTTAGCAAAGTTGGATTGCAATTTTAAAAGTTCTCATAGCATGGCGCCAAGGCAGGGATTGGCAACTGGGCAGAAATGCTGACAGTACAGCTAAATGGCAAAAGAACCTTCCATCAGTATGTTCCTTTCTCCTAGCCTTCAGGAATGTTATGTGCCATGTAAACTGACAGCTATGGCAATTTCTGCACTACACTGCTATAGTGCTATGATCCCACTTTCAGCATCCTATGGAATCCTGGGGTTTGCAGTGTGGGGAAGGGCCTTTGAGTCCCTTCCCCAAACAGCAAACCTCAAGATTCCATAGGATACTGGAAGTGGGATCCTAGCACTAAAGCAACCTAGTGCAGTAATTGCCTATGTGTGAAGAGGTGTGTTGTTACTGTTCTCCTTAAATACTGATTTTACTGTTTATACTGTTTCTACTGTGGGCAAAGAAAACTTTCTGGTGGTTTATAATATGTGTGAAGGATTGTAGTGTTCCTGTTCTCCTTTTATAATGTTTGTTAATAAAAGGTTTTGTTACTATAGTCTCTAGACCTCTTTTCCCCCAAGCTTTGATTCCCATCACAGAAGTGGTTTTGTGGGGCAAACTTGTAGGCCAGCTGAGACTGTATGAGAAAAGAGGAAACATTACAACATTCACAGTATAAACACCATATTTATTCATTTTAACAGAGTAATGTCCACAGTAGAGTGAAGCCCCTATAATATGACCCGCAACAGAAATCCCCTAAACATGCAAATTTCAAAGAGTGAAAGGTAAAGGGTGGCCTTTGGAAATCAAAGAGACAACTTGCCCTTACTCTTTCACCCTCCCTGACCCTCCTCCCAGCAGCGAATGGCTGAATGTCCTGCTGAATCTGAGGAATGTTGACAGTTTGGGGGGGGGGCGCAGGTCTGGATGAAGGATGTGGCCCTTTGATTCACAGATGTTGTGCAGAACCAAACAGGCGGATATCACAGGTAGGAAGTTTTGCTCTGAAACAGTCAGAGGGGCAATCTCATCTTGCCTTCAGTCTCCCAAAAGCATGCTTCTTGTTTCTGCAGCGGTTGAGTGCCCTGTTGAATGCCTGCTTCCTTTCATCCAGATGCCCTGCATATGGCTTCATGAGCCAATGTGAAAGATGGTACGCAGCATCTGCCAGGATGATGGACGAACTTGCACCCCTGCTATAGTGATTGTGGAATTCCCTGGAACAAAGTGGCCAGCCTCCATCGCCTGCCACAGTGCTGAGTGCTTAAATACATGGGCATCATGGGTTCTGTTCGTATACCCCAACTGCAAATCAGTGAACCTCCCACAATGATCCACCGTCCCTTGCATCAGCACGGAGAAGGAATCCTTCCGATTGATGAACTCCTCCCCTCATCCCTTGGGTGGCCAGACTTGGATGTGCATTCCATCCACTGTGCCAACACACTGGGGGAATCCCATCTCCTGGAAGCCATCTATTATCTGTGGGTGGGGTTGGGAAAACGTTAACACACAAAGTTAACACTCCAGAGCCAGCAAATTTCAAAATGCGGATTTCAACTGTTTGATCCTGCCACCTTGCCCCCCACTGAATGCCCATGCAGCCATAGGGCACTAGGTGGGCAGATGCAGATCCCACTTCACCCCTTGGGAACTGATTGGGAGGGCAGCGCCAAGGACTGGAAATCCCATGGTGCTGCACTCTCTTGCCATGGGCAGGTGGGCAGCCTCCCACTCCTCTACTGCCCGCCCACACTGCCTTCTTCCACCATGAAGTTCTTCCGCGGGCCAGAGGTGGGCCCATCATGGCCTGGGCAGGTAGCCTGCATGGCCCTAGAGTGAGGATTCAAAACAACAGATCCTTTCAAACTACAGATCCCAGTTCCCCATTGGGAAATGACTTGGGAGGGGACAAATGAGGAAATGAAATCCCATGGTGCTATGCACTCTTGCCATGGCATGGACAGGGAGCCACCCACTCCCCTGGAAACACCCACGCTGCCTCCCTCCCAGCATATGCCCAGCATGCCCCAGAGCACTTTTTTGCATCCAGAGGGACATAGTGGTGGCTCACCCTGAGATAGTCACCCAAGCACACCATCAATGCCAGGAGAGCATGCTCAATGGCAAGGCAGACTTCAATTGTGATCTCTGCCACCATGGAGATGCCCAAGCCGAAGGTGTTTGCAGTCTTCTGGTATATGAGTGGGGTTATGAGCCACCATACAGCTATGGCAACACAGTCCTCCACAGGAATTGGATCTCGCATAACAGTGGATGTATGCTGAAGATGTGGGCGCATGTGCTCGGCGATTTCAAATAGAGTGGCACAAGTCATACGGAAGTGGTAGAGCCACTGGTCATCATCCCACGTTGACAAGACCTCCATGGACCACCAGGTCCTGCACATTCGTTCACGCACCCACCATCTGTGGGCCCAGGAGACCCTTACAAAGCTGCCATTGTGCAGGGTGGTGAAATAGCTGGCATCCAGATCAGCTGCCAGAGAAGAAGCAAGAAGGCGGTTCACCCATTGTGCATGGCGGCTGGCGTCCAAAAGGCTGCGTCTAACTGCCCGCTCCCTCTGCCATTGTCTTTGCAGGAATGTTGCAGCCAATGTGAGGATATCCATATATGTACGGAGCACTTGCAGCACTGTGGCAAGCGACCTCTCATGCTCCATTTTGCCAGTAAAGAGTGAAGGCAGACAACCAGGACATGTGCTGTGAAATGCCACATGGCCGGAAGTCACATGACATCGTGTCTGCATAGAGACATTCTTCCAAAGATTTTTTAAAAATTAAAAAAGAAAAGGATCCAATGAAATGGACTGGGACAGGCCATAGGCAGAGCAGGGGAGAGGTTATGAATGCTGTGGTGCGGAATGAGAAAGCGCTCTTCGCCGCCTCAAGTGGATGACAGTGTGGAATGCTGCATTGGAGAAATGACGCAGAAACGCAGCCATAAGCTCTGCTCCTAAGACGCCATGAGGCGTTTCTGTCATCTTGTGCGGAAAGGGCCGCAGGCTACTCATGTGAATTGTTTCCTCAGTCTCTGAGATGTGGGTGTTTCAAATTTATTGGTTTCTCTTGGTTGCTTTCAAATATGAAATGTCATAAACTTTCAACTCAGAAAACTAATACCGTGGCATGATATCTATCACATGCTCTCAGACGTTGGATAACATTGCATGCCAACAACCAAATATTTACAGTCATACTGTTGTGTTTTCTTTGAGACAACTATAAATAGGCAACTATAAAACACTAAAATTTAATACTGATTGTCAATTACAGGTACAAAATACTTGACCAAGAAAATATTCAAGTAGTTGAACACCATCATTATAGGAGATAATTTTCTGGCGAGTTTGGGAGCAAATGTCACATCATAACAATACTGTAGGAAGAAGCATTAGGAAACAGAAGTAGCAGGAAGGAGGAGTGACTAACAATGAAATAACTGTACTGTCCACCACAAGCACCCTGTGGTATTTTGCCAGCATGAGGTTCAAATATTGTGGAATTTTTAATTCTTAAAAAAAACAAAACTTGATACCATCTGTGTTCAGAACCCCCGTTTTGTTGCAGTGGGTGAGCAACTGTAGCCTTCCAGAGGTTTTTGGACAGCTACTCTCACAATTTCTCACCAAAGGCAGTAACTGGGCAACAGTTATGGCTGTAATAGGCTAAAACATCTGGGGGACCACAGTTGCCCACCCAGTGCAATATTGGGACCCAGTGTTGAAGGTCAAAGGAAAGTCAATTCTCCTGCCAAATCTTTCCTTCAGATTCTGAGCAAATTAGTAGATGCACATAGCTCAACTGTAGAACTGTGTTTTGCATGTGTGTGGTCTTAGGTTCACATATTTCTTTATTTCAGTACTTTGGCCATTTCTGCACTAGACTGATATAGTGCTATTATTCCACTTTCAACATCCTATGGAATCCTGGGGTTTGCAGGATTCCATAGGATGTTGAAAGTGGAATAATAGCATTATAACATTCTAGTACAGAAATGGCCTTGCTCTTGCATATCCTAGGTTTTCTGGGACTGAGGATATGTGACACATCCAAAGTCACACAGTGAGTTTCCATGGCTGAGCAGGGAATTAAACCCTGTCTCCAGGGTCATAGTCCAATGCTCAAACCACTACAGTACTCTGGCTCCCACGTCCTACATTATGAAGTCATAAATAAAATCAACTACAGTCCTCCCCCGAAATTTGTGGGTTTGTCATACCCTGCCTCCAGACCATGGAAACAGACTCTGCCTCAGAGAATGAAACAGGAGATATGCCAGGATCTGCTGAACAGGGGGACAGAATAGGGTGCAGTGCCAGCTCCAGGAGCAAGTCTTGCCCCTTTAGATACAGAAGTCAACTTACCTATACCTATCTTTGTCGAGCATAGACAGCAAAGGAGAGCTTGCCAAGTCTCAAAGGATTTATAGGAGACAGCAATTACTTAGGCAGCAGCTACATTGTTACTGAGCTATATAAGCGCTGCCCTTCACCTGCAGGAGTTTTCAGAGCTTATCTGACCTTTTTGGCTGCCAGGTGTACGCCTGAACTTTTTACCTGAGCTTGGATTGTATTCACTGACTTTGGACTCATTCGCTTTGCCTTGGTCTCTGTTGGACTCTATATATGATTACAACCTTGTGCTTACTGAATAAAAATAATGAGTCATGAGCTATTTCATTGGTTTGTTTGAGTTATCAGCTATGCAGTTACAAGGACAGGGATAGGATAGAATAGGATAGGGTTTGACCTTTGCAAATTTGATTATTTGTGAGGCACAGACATGCCTCCCCCCATTCTCCTTCTCCCATTCTCTTGCATTTTGCCAGACACAGAGAAGGAAAGCACTCAGACAAAAGGCAAGGAAATGGAGGGGGAAGCTTGCACAAGCCTTCCTTCTGCCCTCCAGAGCTCCCCCTCCCATTCCCTTGCCTCTGGCCCCAGCACACAAAAGGCAAGGGAATGGGAGGGGGATTGCTGGGCTGGGGAATGATTTTCATTTTTTCCGCTTTTGCAAAGGTTCTGCACCCTGAACACTTGCAAGAGTGGAGGGGCCCACTGTATAAAACAACAAAATCAAAGAGGACATGTTAAGAGAATGCTCACTGGAATAACAGCATATTGAATGCTTTCCAAATAGTAGGCAATGAGAAGGCGGAAATGTTCCACAATCTTAGCAAGAACTAAGGAGGGCCTCTCTCACATGTCTACCCACTAGACTTGCCTCAGATGGCAAGAAAACATAGCAGAAGGCCTCTCATGTTAAGTGAAATTGCGGGGCATGTTGACGAGCGCTAAAAATATTAATGTGAAATAAGTACAGAAGAATATGATTAAAGTTTCAGGTATGGCAGAATATATCTCAGATAGCAAGGTAGGTTTGAATGACTTGTACCTCCGATCTTGGAGGCATAGTAACAGTCTGTATCAGGCTAGATAGCAATAGTCTGTCTTAGGCCATTTCTGCACTACACACTTATAATGCTATTATTCCACTTTCAACATCTTGTGGAATTCTGGGGTTTGTAGTTTACTGCGGCCAAAGAGCTCTCTGAATGAGAATTCTAAGTGCCCCTCCCTAAACTACAAAGCCCAGAATTCCATAGGATGTTGAAAGTGGAATAATAACACTATAACAGCACAGTGCAGAAATGGCACAGAAGGTAGCTTCACATTATTATAAAATAATGGTGGTGAGATAATATCACAGAAGCAAAGAATTATAGGAAAAGTGGTATAAATCTTGGAGTACGGTATATACCTTTCCTACAACCTCCACATATACACAGCTACATACAAACAGATTTTCCTCCCAGCTATATCTGTTTCTGGATAGAGAGAGGGAATGGTAGGGAAACTGCAGTGGAGTAGGTAGCCAGGTAATACAGAAAAGGGATTAATGTTAATCAGACTCTTGTTACTAAGCATATGAGGATGGGATTGCATGTTGTTGCAGGGTAACAAGGACTAGCATCCAGAGTAAAGTCAAGGAACAGCTTCTTGTCTAGGAGAGCAAGCAGGCAGTATGATTTATGAAATGGCAGTGGTGTGATAGTCTTAAATGATCTTTTAGAACACAGGAGAATACATATGTGTGATTTGGGGGACTAAAATGATCCAGTCTTAAGAAATGATGGGGTAGAAGATAACTTGCTGATATCTATCTCCCTTCCTTTCTCCCATTTTCAAAATAAGGGCATCCATGTTAGTAATGCAATATCTTCAATTTAAAGACAACATCTGTGTTATACACTTTTTGGACAAGGGTAATTTGTTGTTGTTGTCAAGTGCCTTCAAGTTGTTTCCCACTTATGGCAACCCTAAGGTGACCCTATCACCTTTTCTTGGCAAGATTTGTTCAGAGGAATTGCCTTTGCCTTTCTGTGAGGCTGAGAGAGTGTGATTTGCTCAAGGTCACCCAGTGGGATTCAAACCTTGGTCTCCAGAGTAATAGTCCAACACTCAAACTACTACACCATGCTGGCTCTCACAAGGGTAGTAGTTATGTCCAATTGTATGGTATGTGGTACAGGGCAAGATTCTTAACACAGTGTACATCTATGCATGTATATTTAGAAGTAATCTTTGCTGTATTTGATGGGGCTTACTGCCAGTATGATAGCATTATTGTAATGCTGCAGTCCTATACAGGGTGTACTGTATTGTTGGAAATATGGGTTATCTTACTTTTATATATTGGAATAAACACTTCAGCAGCAAAACATGGATTTTGAACTCATTGAGCTGTTTCAGTCAATGATATGCGTTGTTAATCAGCTTTTAAGTCTTTTCTTGCTCATATAGGTATAGCCAAAGGTATTGTTGCATAGGACCACAGCTTATAAAAGTTACTTTTTAAGACTATTACTCCCAGAATCCTCCGGGCAGTGTGGCCACTGGTACAGTCAGTGTATAGTAAAATGGAAACAGAACTTTGAAAAGTTATGTTTCTGGAATGCAGTTCCTAGAGTGCCCAAACCAGACGGCTGTGGTACAGCCAGTGATATAATGGAATAAGAATAGACTGTGGAAAATCTACTCCTGGGCACTACAGTTCCCATAATCCCCCCTCCAGGTGGTCATTGATATGGCCAGTGGTATAATGGAATGAGAACAGTGCATGGAAAATTTGCTTTTTGAAACTACAACTCCCAGAATCTCCTAGGCAGCATGTTGGCTGAGAGGTCTAGGGAGTTACAGTACAAAAAATGGGAATGCTAGAGTAGCAGAATCCCCCCCTTTTTTTTTCAGAGCAGGAAGATTGATGTCAGCTCCCCAATGCTGGAATTATTCAGAAGGCATAGCTCCAGCAAACAAATGAAGTGATAGATTGTGTCAGAGAAGTTTAATTGGTAACCATTCTTTGCTCAACTGTGTATAATTCTGATGAAAAGCTAAAGGTTGCATTTCAGGAGGTTAAAGATCTTTTGTTCAAGTTCGTTGAACTTTATACAGTTGGAAATAAGCACCTCTGAGTTTAATGGAATGTAGTTCCAGTAGCTACTGTGTACAAAGGATTGCAATCATGGGAGGATAGGAAATTGCCTTATCCTTAGTGAGGTTGGGGATCAGTGTAGCATAATATTGTCAACTCTGACTGCAGTAGCTTTTCAGCATTCTAAGCCACAATGTTGATCCTGCCTTGAGGTGCCAAGAACTGAACATGGATGACTTTCTAGAACCTATCTATCTATCTATATCTATCTATCTATCTATCTATCTATCTATCGTCTTTCTGCCAGAGTGGGACCCAAGGCGGCTGCCAAAAAAAGTTAAAACATTAAAAAAAATTAAAACAACTAAAAACATTAAAAATATATAAGATGATAAAAACCTAAAACAATTTTTAAAAATGGCTTGATAAATAAAAATCTCTCCTGTTCACACATTAAATGCCTATTTTGAAAAGAAATGTTTTTGCCTGGTTGCAAAAGGAAATTAGGGAGAGGGGCAGCCCACCCTCCCATGGAAGAGAATTCCACAGGGTGGGAGCAGCCACGGAGAAGACTCTCTCCCATGTCCTCACCAGGTAAACCTGAGATGGTAGTGGGACTGAGAGAAAAACCTTCCCCGGCAGATCTTAAGACTCTGGCAGGTTTGTACCTTAACTGTCATTTGACCAACAAATTTCCCCTTTAATTGTATTTTTATAATTGGTACTTTAACATTTATCCTCTATCTTAAATTATATTTTCCACTTTTCAACAAGATTCTTACCTCTCAAAGTTTCTATCTTGACCTTTTCAGTCTCTCCAATTACCATGACTTAAGTGGTTTTCTTTTAAGTAATCATTCTATTATATTTAACCTACTCACAGTCGTTGTTCCCCATTTAATAAGAAGTGGAAATAAGGGAAGGTTTTAGGTAGGTAGGAAAAAAAATTGTATTTTGTATGGTTGAAACACTGTTTGATGTTGGATATAAAAATTAGATACATATGAAATAAGGTATGATATATTTGATTTAAGAATAAGGATATGAAGTTCTATGAAAATATATGGAAAATAATGGATAATATGTAAGAAAGTATAAGTATGTATGTAATACAAAGACAATATGTTTTAATTATGAGATTTTTATTTAATAAAAAATATTTTAAAAAAAAGACTCTGGCAGGTTTGTATTGGGAGATACTGGCTTTCAAATAGCCTGGACCTAAGCCATAAAAAGCAAGTGTTCCACTGCTGAGCTGCAGCCTGTCCTTTAATGTCCTGTAAACTTTATTATGAGAAGTTAGATTTTATTTGTGGTTTGTTAGACTGGCTGGCTGAATTTGATTGTTCTGTACTGATAGAGTGTATTGATGGAGTGTGGGGTTTTTTTGACTAGCTCCTTCATGCATACAAAAGCAGCACATAAATATATCTTTCCTGGGGGATTGACTGTGATACTTGTTATTCTAGTTGTTGTCAGAATTTACCACTACACCTCTGGATACAGCTGTTTCAATCAAGTTTATGCATATAACACAGATATTGTCTCCGTGAACAATATTTCTTGCTGTTGATATATTTCTAACACAAGTAGAATATTGTACTTTTAAATGATTTATATTTTTTTAAGTAAAAAAAGTATGTGTGTCTCTGCACAGGAGCTTCCTTGCACCTGTGATCACATTATAGCAGGATTACAGAAATGCAAGGAAGCGTTGTGTGAGAAACTTGTATGTGACAAAAGCAGTAGAGAGAGACAGTGTTATAGAGTGGGTAGAGTGTTGGACTGGAATGCTTGGAGACCAGGGTTTGAATCCCTGCTCAGCCAAAGATACCCACTGAGTGACCTTGAGAAAGTCACACACTCTCAGTGTCAAGAGGGAGGCAGGACAATCTCCATCTGAACAAATTCTGCTAAGAAAACCCTAAGGTAGGGTTGCCATAAGTCAGAGTTGATTTGAAGGCCCATTAAAACAACAACAACAACAACAACCAGCAGAACTCCAACAGAGCCCTGCCAATGAACTGAAAAGGTAAAGTTGATATACCCCTGGATCCCAGAATTAGCTTAAAACTAACTGGTGTCAGGTATCTCCATGAACATAGGAATGTTATTTTCCAGATCCACTGTAATTAGTTTCAATCAAATCTGTCATTTTTCTTCAGCACACATTAATGTGCAATGACTCCAGATGACCACTGCAAATAAGGAACTGGGTCTGTGTATCTCACAATAAAGTTTGGATGATTCCAAATCATACACCCATAAATCCAGGAAAATATACTCTTAACAAATGGCACTCAATTCCATTTAGCTCCAAAGCATTCTTTATTCTCAGGTCTCCATCAAGCATAACCAAAATATGTAGAAGAAAATTAGGAACTAGATCTGGGCACACCACAATAAGCATTGGGCCATTGTGTGGCCTGTTTACTTGGTATCTCTTCCAATGTTTTGGACTACAATCCCTGCTGTCTCTGGTCCTTGACCATGCCAGCTGAGCTTCGGAGTCCAAAACATCTGGAGGACCCAAGCACACCAAACCATATTTGATCCAATGTTTCCTTTAGACACAGAGCATTGTCAAGCATGGAATACCATGCTAAAGTAGCCAAAATATGTTGAAAAGGATAAGGAAATATTTTCAAGTTATTTTTAACAAGAGGGCATTTTAGGCATTTCCAGATGGATTTGCTTGGTTTTTAAGGCAAAAAAGACATAACAATACAAGGAATCACTGGTAGTTGTTTACCGGTATTTGTGTATTTATTGCAGTGGTAACAGTAACAAATTACCACTTGGGCTTTGTAATTCTTTACATCAGTGGTTCTTAATCTTTTGTTTACAGGGACCCACTGTAAATATAATTTATTGCCAGGAACCCTCAAGACTTAACTCAAAATTTAAGTATTTGAGGTTTAAATATTCGACTGTATGTGTGTATTTATTAAAGGTTTCTGGAAACCAGGATTTATATATCCACTCAGACACTGGGTGAGCCTGGGCAACCCACATTCTGTCAGCCTCAGAGGAAGGCAAAGCCAAATGCCTCTATCTTGCCCCAAAAACCCCTGTGAAAGGTTCGCTTCAGGATTTCCACAAGTGAGAAGCAACCTGGAGGCACACATCAACAAAGTGGCACTGACAAAGGGAGGTTCTTCTAGCCATCATATCTCTGTCCTTTGAAAAATGTCTTATGATAACCATAAGGCAAACCTATCATGGGGTTTTCTTGGCAAGTTTCGTTGCCTTTGCCTTTCTCTGAGGCTGAGAGAATGTGACTTGCTTGAGGTCACCCAGTGAGTTTCCATGGCTGAGCAGAGATTCACACCTTGGTCTCCAGAGTCATGGTCTGGGCATGTGCGCATACTTGCCTCTGTGTCATTTTTGTCAGGGACGTGGAAACAGGGAGCGTGGGCTTTGTGGGATGCAGCAGCAGGCGTCTGCACACATCCAAACAGCAAATGAGAGAGCAATTTGGGCATGCACACACTTCTGCCACTATGTCCCTTGGTGTCTGTACCCCCTTCTGCCGTGTCTCTAACAAAAGGGCATGGTGGCAGGCATCTGAATGTGCTCAAACTGCTTTTTCATTTGTAAATGAGGGAGCAGTTTCAGCACCTGCACACACCCTTGCTACCATGTCCCTGTTACTGTCACCACTGTTGGCATCCAGCACCAGGGCTTTGCAAACCTCTTGTGAGGGCTCTGTGAGGACCCCAGGGGTCCCTGGACTCCAGGATAAGAACCACTGATTCATACAATAAATTGCAGATAAAAAGTAACTTTCTATGCTCTGTCACTACCACTCTCAATGCCTTGCTTTCTGCCACCAAGAAAGAAACTTTTCAAGAATCATGATAGGTTTAATAGAATAGGCATGCCATGAAGAAAACAAAAATGTTTCTAGTTGACATTAATGACCGTAATTATATTTATGCCTCATACTATATCAATTTGGACAGAACCAAAAATTAACAAGCTGATGTTTGGATTATTATTTGGTCCGAACATCAATTCTATGATGGATATACAATGAATTTCTACAGACAGTGTCTTGCATTGTTTAATGACATTTCAAAGTGAACCACTTGTACTATCATTTCAAAAGATGTCACAGAATTTTATATTAATATATGTCATCTGTTAGTTCCATTTATGTCACACTTTTTTTCTACTGAGCAGATATGGCTTCCTTCCATCCCTTGTTATCCTCATAACAAGCCTGCAAGGTAGAAAGGTCAGGCTGAGAATGACAAATCCCTATATATTCCATGTCTTGTATTTTTGTTCTTGGTACCTCCAATTTAATTTTGTCATCCAATTCTGTTCAGATTTTACAGTTTCCCCAGAAACACGCATGATGTAGAGGGTATTTGTTCATAAGCAAAAAACTGTAAAATCAAAACAAAATAAACAAGGACTGTGATATGAGGATATCCGTATCAGGAAATGTTTAGTAATTATCATTACAAAATAATGGTTGAGGCTTTTGAACTACTTACAAGTATCTACAGTACATTACAGTCAGCCCTCCACATTTGCAGCCCTCACTTTTTGCAGATTTGATTATTCACGGATTATTTGCTGCTGTCTCTGCTGCTGCCCTATGCCATTTTTAATAGAAACTGCAAGCCTCATGAGACTGAGAAACTGGGAACAAGGCTTAGAAATCCCTATTAAAAATGCTGTGGGGCAGCAGTGGAGGTGGCAGTAAGCCTCATCAGTCACCCGCTTCTGCTTTGTGAAGGAACCTTGATGCCTCAAAGGAATCCAGGGTGGGTTGAATATGGTGATCATACTTTTTAACGTGTTAAATATGGTTTGGGAAAGCCTAGAGTTATTCATAGTTTTTCCACTGTCACAGGGGTCCTGCGCCCCTAACCCTAGTGAATGTGGAACGATGACCGTACTTGTAACTCATTATTTCCAATCTCAGCTCACATCCAAAGTATGTAGTGTGTTGGACAGTATCCCAAGCCATTGCTCAATGTAGTGGTTCTTAACCTTTACAGGTATCCTCTGTAAATATTGTTGGTTGCCAGGGACCCCCCAAGACTTAACTCAAGATTTAAATATTTAAATATAGATTTAAATATTTATTTAAGATGAGAAATCAAATCCTGCTCAAACACTAGGTGACCTTGTGTCAGCACCAAGGCATGGCAGGCAGCCAAGAGCCAGCTAATAGGTCTTTTCACAGATAAGGCAGACAGGCAATAAATCAAAGGGCTTTACTTCAGCAGTAAGCAGGTAAGGTAGCAGTAAATTAAAGAGACTTTTGCAGCAAAGATATCCCTGGCTGTTACTGCACAGCCAGGCAAAACAGCAAACAGAGTCCACATACCACAGAGCTTGTTCCTCAGTTGGTCAGGCAGCATTCCAGGAAGCAAGGCAAGGGCCCCAGAAGCCCAGCAAGCACACCCAAAATGGACAATTGTCAGCTGACAAAGACCCAAGGCTGACTGAGTGCTTTTATTAGGCAGGCCCTCACCCAGGTGCTACCTCAGCTGGAGCTTGATTGCTTGGAGTTTCCTATTTAAACGCTCTGACCTTCTGAGAGCACTCCTTTGCTCCTGAAGCTGCTGGTAAGTAGGCACCTGCTCTTGAATCTCTGGGTCTAAGGCAGCCCCTGGCTCCATTGCTGGGGCTACTGGGGCCAAGGGCTCTGTGTCCAGGGCAGCCTCTGGGGTAGGCTGTGCAGCAGGCTCCATGGCAGCCTCTGGGGTGGACTCTGCTGGTGCAGCAGGCTCCATGGCTTTGAAGTCCTCTGGTTCAGACTCAGAGCTTGAGTCCTGGAGCACCAGGGTCCTGACACCTTGGGCAATTCACATTCTCTCAGCTCAGAGGAAGGAAAAGGCAAACCCAGGCAATTTCCGCACTAGGCTGTCATAGCTTGGCCCCTCCCAAAATTGCAAACCCCAGGATTCCATAGGAAGTTGAAATGGAATCATAGCGGTATAACAGTCTAGTGTGGAAATGGCCCCACTCTGAACAAATCTTGCCACACCCTGTGATAAGTTCACAGTAGGGTTGCCATGTCAGAAGTGACTTGAAGGCGCAGAACAACAGAGTGCCACTTTTTTTCTAATGTGCCAGGGACCAAGGCTATATTTGTGTTTATTGGTTCATTTCCCCCCTTCGTGGAAACTTTCCAGGATCCAGCAGTCAATTTTTTGTGGATCACCACTGGTTCAGGGACCACAACTTTTGAATAGAACTGGCCTAATGGAAATTTTCTCAGATAACTGGCTATATGATTTGGTGTAGTTCAAAGTTTATTGTGGGGGGCATACAACCAGTTCCTTTTCTAATTTTTTTCTCCCTCACATTTTGGGAACAATGGATATTGACAAATACAACTGGTAGTCCTTGATGGCAATCAAAGAGAAAATAAAGCTGAATGCAATTCAGCTGAGGAAAGCTTCTCAGGCTATCCGATATGAGGAACTGGCAATTGTTTTCTTTTCAGTCTGTCGGGGATCACCACTGCATTTGTGCCCGTTGGCTATAATTATTTTCTTTCTTTCCTGGACACTTGTCAGGGCCTCTTCAGAGACTGAGACCAGTCTAGGGACAAAATGAGAAGTATCTGATAGATTACTATTGTTTTTAAAAAATCATAAACTATGTCTGGGAGTCCTGTAATTTATTTAAAAATTGAATTTCCACTCCTTGAGGCTTCTATTCTACACCATTATAGTAGTTCAATTCCACATTAACGCTCATGTCTCTGTCCTACAGAATCCTGGGATTTGTAGTGTGGAGAAGTACTTAGAATTCTCTGTGAGCTATCTGTAATACTGAAGTTTCGAATATTAGAATTACAAATCCTAGTATTCCATAGGATGGAGCCATGATATTTCAAGTGGTATCAAACTGCAGTAACTTCATGAGGCAAATACACCCCAGGAGAGCCAACTCATACCCCCCCCCCGAAAAAGGCTGATCTGGAAAACCCAACAGCTGGGAGCCACTAAAACAGCCTGCATGTAACTCCAGAGCCAAAATTTATCCCCAATGGCTTCTTCAGACCCTGCATTACAGGTGTATCCCCAAAGGAATGTGTTAAACCTGCAGTCTGCATTTGTCTGGTAAAATGTTCATAATATGTATGGCTTAGTTTTCTCCCTGAGTTATGCATATAAACATTGGCATCAACACAGGCATGTGGCCTGGATTTTTTTCTAAAATATTTGTAAAGATCTCCATTATAAGCTTTTAAAATGGCTTTCCTATTACTCCTTTTCACACTTGGACTTTGGTAATCTGTTGAAAGAACTGCATTCCAAAGTATTTATAACTGTCTTCCAGTTCTAACACTGGAATCTCTGATCTTTCATTACCCTAAATTTGCCCATTTCACCAGCCAGGCCACATTTTACATGGAACACTGTTACCTTCTGAGTAGCTCATTGCACAGATAAGATATTCCTGCAATAATTCCTCATTATCTTTATCATGCTTCATAATCAGTTATTACTGACAGTGTATATTCAGACCATCCAAATAAAAACTGAGAGGTTATTAAGTATTTTTTTATTTTAGTCACTTCTAACTTTACAATGCATTGCATTCAGAGATTAAAACATTTATTTGCAGCTCAAAATACTTCCTTTTTAATTGAAAGCAAAGAGAGAAGGGTCCAATTCATTTTTCGTTGTTATTTAGGTAGTTTCTTAAATTACATAATGGTCTGTCCATCTAGAAAATGGTGTGGGGGTGTGTGATAGCAATATATTCCACTTTAACTGCCACAGCAACATCCTGTGGAATTCTGGGGTCTGAAGTTTAGCGAGGGACATTTAGAATTCTCAGCCAGAGAGCTCTTGGGCCTATATAAACTACAGACCCCAGAATTCCACAGGATGTCGCCATGCTAGCTAAAATAGAATATAGCACTATGACAGTTTAATGCGACAAGGACAAAATGAAAAAGTAGACACAATGGCAGATGCAAACCCAAAGGATCTCAAAAAACACAGACTTCTGCACATGCACTGTTGGAAATGTGCAGAGCATACTGCCCATGTTCACTTGACAATTACTTCTGTCATATGTGTAGACTGGCAGAAGCGGCAGGTCGGAGTGGTATCCCAACATTTTGAATGTGGTAATTAGGTAGGGCTTTAGGAACCCTTTTAAGAGGATAGAACCATTGTTTAATGGCAGATTATATGCTTTGTAAATATGAAGTTCTGGCAACCCAGTTGAGAAGGACCTTATACAATACTGTTAAGAAAGATTTGTGTTTGTGTTGGAGATGCTAGACAGTCACAGCGGAGCAAGGTATGCAGCATTTTGCTTTACAGAGAGACCAGTGAGCTGATTCAATATTAAGACTGCTCCCATGTGTGCAGTCCAGATGTATCCCAGAGTGGGATGCAAAGTGATAATTTGTGCTGTAACACAACTTTGAAAGTAATGGGTTCCTTGTAACTAATTCTTTTCAAAACAGTTTAGGAATAATAAAGTTAGATTACAATTAAAACTTAGTGAAGTTAGTAATAACTTCACTCTTTTTGCAGTGTAACAGTAACATTTTGCTTAATTATGTAAAGGATGTGGTCTTCCCAAATACCAGAGGAGGAATGTTATTTACTGGCTTATACTCTGTTGGGGTCTTGGAGTGTGTAGAGGAGAGAAGGTATATTGTATCGCAGGACAGCATCATGTAGCATTCAGATTTTAAAAACAGAAGTATCTTTATAATTACTTATGGGAAATGGAAAAGAAAAGGCTTACATTTTAAAACTGCAAGTATTGTGGTAACTATCTTTTGAGGACTGATAACCATAACTCTAACTAATTCCTTTTTAAAATCAACTTTTCAAGTTCTACGGATGATGCTAAGGTTATCTGACTTGTAAGGAGTTTCAGTGCTGAAGTATCACATTCAGTTAACACAAACTGACCCTGTAAATTCATGCAAAGTATGAAGAGACCTGATTCTTCATGACACTGTCTAGTGCGTTCTAAGATCTCTAGGAGTTGTCACCATAACTTTCCACCTCTGTTATCTTCTGGTCAGAATCACAAGATTAGAGAAGAAGCCCTGCTAATTTGTGCAGCTGAATCCCCAAGGGAATCAGCACAGTTTCTCCTGCAGCTGCAGAGTGTGAGAATGCTATGGTTACTCAGGCTGTGATTGATTGATTGATTGATTGTTTGATTTATATTTGCACGTTGACAATTGTTGGAAATAAAAGCTTTGGAGCCTGCCTTCCCCCCTACTTACATATCTTATCAAGTGTCTTTGTGTTATGTTTGTCCTTGGGTTACAATAGTGAAACTAGTGAAAACTAGAGAGGACTTCTGTACCTTTAATGGATGTGTAGAAAAGGAAATTTCAGCTGATACTGCTTGTTACCTGGTTGCTTGACAAGCAACACCTGCTAAAATTCCCTCTTTTAGCTAACATTTAAAGGCACAAAAGCCCTCTCCAGTTTTCACTCCTAGTCCTCAGTCCTCTTCTGTTTGAAACCCATATACTGGTGTATCCAGAACAGTGATTCATGGCTCATCCAAATAAGTTGTTGTGTGAAGCTGTAAGCAGTTTTTCACCTGTTTTTGACAGGTTTTTTTTAAAATTAATCTTACATTATTTGCAGACAGCCCTCAAGTCTTAATGCAATTGGGGGGGGGTTTGGAATAAACACTTCCTGATCTCTTTTTTCTCATTGGTCTGTCTTCTCTCTTCTTCAGTTCCACATTCCTTATTTGAAAATTGGGGAGTTTTTAAAATAAAACACAAGTACTTTGAGGCAAGAGAAATAATTTTTAAATAGAAACTACTGATACTTCTCACACTACAATGATAGTACAGATCAAACCACAACAATAGTGATAACAGAACGTGGAAAAATTGGTTTTAGTGGGTAAAGAAAAGAGGTTTCCAAATGGAGCATGGACTCATGAAAAGATAGCTTCCATACCCCACATCATTGCATGTAATAGGCACTTTGTCAGAAGCAAAATGAAATGAACTCCAATAATAGCTGCACATGAGAATCTGGAATTCAAAATGTACAAGAGCAAGAGAAATTGCTGCATTCACTTAAGGAGTAAAAAGTCATTGTAATTGATTGGAAACACCAGTAGCTATCCTGGGACAAGAGAGATGCTGTTTGGATCTCAGAAATAAAAGCCGTATGTTCTGCAACAGAAACTGCACATATTGACACATTTGACCAGTCTGAACAACCCTGCAGTTACAATTTTCTTATTTTTGTCTTTTGTGCCATCTCCAAACTGTTAATTTTTATTTATTTTTTTTGGCACTGTAAATGAACACATCCTCATTAAAATACAGTGTGTACTGGATATTCCATAAAGCCTTGGTAATAAATCCATCATCTTGCTGGTCTGTTAGCCTGCTTTGTTACTAGGGTTGCCAAAGCTGAAACTGGAGAGAGCCTGTGCACTTTTAATGTTTATGTAAAAAAGAGAGTTTCAGCAGGTTTTGCTTGTTAACTGGTTGTATTACAAACAATACCTGCTGATATTCCCTCTGATACACAACCATTAAAGATACAGGAACCCTCTCCAATTTTAACTGTGGCTCCCCTACAACAGTTTCTGCATGTAGAATCATGAGAGTGGTTGTTTATTGTTTCCTTTGACTCTCACAGGGCTGTCCTGCAAGGCATGGGGTCCTGAGACCCATAGTGAGTTTTATAGAAGGAATAGCAGCAGAGTGGCTACCTTGCAGGACTGTGTCGTTTGCTCTGAAGACCATCCTTCTGAGATTGGAGGAGCTGCAAAATTGCATTGTGGGTGGAGATATTCCAGACCAAAGTTAAAGAAATGAACAGTGCACAAATGATGATTTGCATGGCTCAGGAAGGAGATGAAATGGTTCCCGTGCCCACAGGCCAGTTCAAACCTCTTCCCCCTGAATCCTGTAGTGCTTCTCTTAGAGCTGAAAGTGTCACTATTTGTGGTTGTAGGCACAGAAAGGAGGAAAAGCAGATCAAGAGGATGGGTAGGGAAAACAGGGTGGGGGTGGTCAATGGATTTATGCTTCCACATGATTTCTTTACTTGTTTTCAAAGTGCTGCTGCAATACACACACATGCACACACACTCACATCCCCATGTGATCTCTAATTTACGAAAGCAAAGACGTACGCAGTCAGCATCTGCCTGTCATCCCACCCAACCCACATGGCCCCAAATCATCCATCAGTGTTGAGTGTTCTTACTCCAAAGACATTGGACAACTGACCCTGGGATGCTCCTGGCGGGAGGGGAGTGGAATCTCTATTCTGTCCACTGCCTAACTTCACTGCCCTCTTTATGCAATTCAGGATATTTCCAGGAAGAGCGTTGGCATCTGGGAAATCACATCTTGGTGGTTGAACTTCCTGTAAACATTAAAGTGCAGAGAATATGGCTTGGCCTGCTTCCCTCTTAGTGGTCAGAATACTCAACTCTATCACATGTATGACATCTCTCTTCCTGTCTCTTTTCATTGCTCCAGATCATGGAGGCAATTTTTCTGGTTTTGAGACAACGATGAAATTCAGCAGGGACTTTGAATACAGCTTCCAACAGTTTTGTTTAATCCCTTTGGATCGTACAGCTGTCCTCACACAGAAAATGCTAGTGAGCCTGTTTGTGAAAGGATGGGATTTATTAATGCATTTTTTGCAAGACAAAGACAATAACTTTTCAATTATTGGTCTTGAATACTAGTATATTGCAAAAATTAGTTTTGGGATGTTATTTCATAGAAGGTGTTTAACAGAAATTATTTGGTAACAATGACATATAGTCTATTTTGGAGGAGTTGGAAACCATTTTTTTTCTGTTAATTATAGTTGTTGTAATTGCATTTTGTTATGGGAGGGTTGTAATTGAGTAGTAGTTGTAGTTATGCTTGTTATGTAGTGTTATAAATAAAAGAAAGAAAATGCAAGTGAGCCTTAAATAGTAAGAATTCAACTTTAACTGTGGAGAACTTCGTTGTTATTCCTTTATGAAAAGGTAGAACTTATCTAAAGGCCACAGAACAAAAGGTCAGTTACATTAGCCCTGTTTTATGTGTACGGGAAGCTCCCAGTATTAGTTCAAGCTAAACTATCTCTAATATTCAGATGAGAACTTGGATTTCAGTAGCAATGAGCATACAGTATAACACACCATCCCCAACCAGGTGACCACTAGACATGTTGCACTACAACTTGCATCATCCCCTGGCCAGTGTGGCTGCAGATGATGGGGGTTATAACTTAACATACCTGGAGGACACCTGGTAAGGAAATGCTGCCATAACACATCAGGTGCATTAGTATGACAGTACAGAACCAGATATCAATCATACAGTTGTTCATCTGCCAACTCTGAGACATGATGCAAAGCTGATTCATGTAAGTAGGAAGAAGCCTTCCTTCCTATGCTGTCCCCTAGGTTAGCATCAGGGGTTGGCATCAGTGCCTGCACAGCCCACACTTCAGCAGGAGGAACAGTTGGCCCTCCACATTTGCTAGGGTTAGAGGCACAGGACCATTGCAAAAGTGAAAAATTTGCAAATATCAAAATTTGTGCATCTCTGGGAAAGGGGCTGAGACACAGGTGGGGAGAATGGGCACCCAGGGTCTAAACCAGGTCAGGGAAAGGAGATGGTTGGCATGGTTGTCCTGTACTTCCTCTCTCTTGCCCATCTCCTTCCTTGGGTGTATGGAGGGCTTTGGGAGAAGGCATGTGGTGCTGAGGAATCAGGCTTTGAGCTATCCTTAGCTGGCCAGGCAGTGGCTGGTGGAAGAGGAGGAGGAGGACTAGAGGTGGGTTTTTAAAGAGCTGCATGGCCTCATTGGAGTTGCCAAGGGAGAAGGTTCCCTCGAAAAAGAAGCACCAGGTGTGGGGGAAGGGGTTGGAGAAACTCACAAATAATCACATTCATGGGTGTCAAACCTGCAAATGTGGAGGGCTGACTGTATAGTGATTCCCCCCTGCTGCCGTCCAACTTGCTCAACATTTGCTGTTTCTTCTGATTTCTTCCAATCTCCTCAAGCATGCAACCAAGAAAAAGAACGTAAGTACTCCCTTGCTTTGTTGTGTTCTTCTGGGGAGTGGTGCAGGTTGGACCCAGAGGAAGAAAGTAAGCAATTCGGCAGTGGTAATGACAGAAGCAAGAAGACAGTCCCATTCAGAGATGGAGTACAAACTCTCCACAACTGGTTGCCAACAGTTGTCCTCTCTAGTGTTTCTTCAACCCCAGACAGATTCATATTGGTGTTTCAGTTGAGCTAGGTAGAACCAGAGTCCAGAAGAGTTAACTTGTTGGACATGTTGTGTGCCTTCAAGTTGTTTCTGTTGTTTCTGACTTTTGGTAACCCTATCATAATGTTTTCTGGGGCTGAGCGTATGTCTTGTGTCCAAGGTCACCTAGTGGGTTTCCATGGCTGAGCAGGGAATTTAACCACTACATCATGCTGGCTCTTTCCAAAATCACTTAACCAGGTTGAGCAGTTGTCCAAAAGGTAATTTTCCTAAGTCTGGCTTAGTACATCATCCAGCTCATTGGCGCACATGCACTGGATGTGACATAATTGCATTCTTAGCTGGCAAAAGCCAAAAATTAACTTGATACACAGGACACATTTACAGAATTGAAGGCTACATTGCTGACATTGGTAGAAGCCCCACTTCAATCTTTGCTGGGAAAAGCAGAAAATTAGCTTAGGACACATAGAACACATTCTCAGAAGGGACAGGTACATTGCTGATATTGACAGAAGCCTCACCCTGCAAAAAAAAAAAATTAAAAAATTAAAAAAATCTGATAATACCATGATACTTCTTGAAAGATTTAAAGTATAAGGGAACTGGTGGATTTTGCAAAACCAATGAGGCAAATATTCAAGAAGGTTGTGATCCCTTGCAGAATATTCCACTAAAACAGGAGGTTCTCAAATAACACAGTCTGTCAAGTAAGTCATGTACATGCAACAGTATTTTAAAGAAATACAAAGTGACCAAGTCTAACGGAGAAGCATTGGGAGATGAATGGTAGATCTTGCTAGCAACCCAAGTGGATGACTCATGACTGAGCTAAGAGGGCAAACAGCTAAACATAGGAAAAAAATGAGTTATAGGTTACATAGTTACCTGTAATGTCAAATTATTTTTCTTTAAGAGAAAAATCAACAAGAGTAGGAACAATGTCATTCTCTCTCTCTTTCTGTTTTTGGTTTTTGGACCATGTGTTCCAGAATGCTCTACTAGCCAGGATGGTCATTAATCTAAAAATGAATTTTTCAGGCTTTGAGTAGAACTGAGCTGAAAAGAAGAGCTAGATCACCAGTCCTAGGCACAAGTAATACCACTGTTGTTCTGAATGGATGAAAATTCAGACTGCTATCATATTAACCAGAGTTTTGTCAAGGGAAGGAGGGAAAACTTCTACATACTACCCAAACAACCAGGAAACATAGAGCTGCTTTTCTTATGTTTGATCAGTTTACAGTTAAATTAATTTATCACATGAAGACTCTGTTGGAGCAAGTTCATTCAATAACTGGTCTATCTTGGTTCATATCTTTCTAGATATTTCTAGATATTCACAGTTTTAACCACCCTTAGTTTATGTTGAAACCCTCAGATTATCCACCAGCTAGAAACAATACATTTTCTGGACTTCAAACAGCAACAACCTAAAAATACAGGAGCTCAGCGCCTTCAGAGGTCATGTGAATTGGCTTTAAGACTTTCCCTAACAGATCTTTTTCTGCATTAAACTTGAGGTCAACCTTGGCAAGACCAACCAGCACTGCCTTTCCTCATTCTGAAATAAACATTTTCAATCATAAAAATGTGTAAAGTCTAGAACTATGGCGCCTTTCTCCTCCGTGTCGTTGAGTTGCCTCCATGAAGGGTTAATTCAGCAAGGCTCTTTTTGCTCAAAGTTGTTTTTTAAGACTCAGAGAGAATAGTTCTCTTGTTACAAACATGGCTTCTGGGCATTTGGTGATGCTTTCGCTTTTTTCTCTCTCACTGTACCACAAAGAAATCTTTTGTTCCCTCTTCTCTGTCGCCTTTACTCCCTCCACCCCTCCAGCTCCCGCCTCTTCCCTTCAGTGGCTGCCAACTAACTACGGAATGGCAAAAATTGACCATAGCATAGTCATGGCAAATATTTCTCTGGTTATTATCCAAGTGGGGGTCTTGTGGATTTCTGCAATGGGAGCATCTCATTAGATGATACAGTCAAGTCTGAGACATATTGACTCATCCCAGGGTGGACATAGAGGTCTCCCCATAAAAAGGCATGCTTTCTAGGGAAACCAACAGCATCCAGAACCGATGGGGAGGACAATAAAAGCCAATACAGAGTAACACACAAAGTATTGGGTGTGGACATGGAACATCAGGTTCAAATTCCCCCTAAGCCATGAAGGGGATTGCCTTGGGCAAAGTCACTCTCTCAGGGCCTTTCCGCACTATGCTGTTATAGTGCTATTTCCCTTTCAACATCCTCTGGAATCCTGGGGGTTTGCAGTTTAGAGAGGGGCCTTTAGAATTCTCAGCCAGAGAGCTCTTTGGTCTCAGTAAACTACAAACCCCAAAATTCCATAGGATTTTGAAAGGGGAATAATAGCACTATAACAGTGTAGTGTGGGAAGGCCCTCAGCGTCCCTTCCATACCATGAAACAAAGGACCCCAGCATACATTTGATCTATAATAGCGGGATGGCAAATTGTAATGGATCTAGAGGTTCATTTACAGCTGCTGATTTTACAAATAAAAAGAGGAGGTAGGAAAGTCCCTCCACAGGACTGGCCCTACCATGAGGCAAGGTGAGGCAGTTGCTTCAGGCAACACATTCTGTGAGGTGGTGGCAAGATGCTGGAGAAAAGAACTGTGTGCTGGGTGATCTGTCCGACACCCATTAAGTTAGCCTGTTGTTTAAAGTAAGAATGCTGCCCACCATTTTCCTTCTGCTGAAGGAAGAGAAGTCTGCTTTTCTACACGGAATGAGAGGAAAGTGTCATCTTCTTTGCCTTGGGCAGTAGCATATTTTGAGCCGGCCCTGCCCATCCACCACCACATAAATCCCCCTTTAAGTACAATGCGATTTCCAACAATTCCTTCTCTCCTTTTGGGGATTTGGTCTGTATGCGTCCTAATACCCACATTCTAAAATGGCAGGAAAACACGTATTAACACTGACTTCTAGTTCTTATTATCTGCAACCACTGACAAAAGTCAGTGAGACAAGTTAGAATACAGTATGACCACAAAGTTTCGCTGTGATAGGCTATACTTCCAGGCCTAGATTCTTGAAATCCAAGACATGGAGCTCTTTCACACTGCACAATTATAGCACTATTATTCTCTTTAACTGCCATGGCAACGTCTATGGAATCCTGTGATTGGTGGCTTACGGAGGGGCATTTAGAATTCTTAGCCAGAGAGTTCCAGTGTCTCACCAAACTACAAACTCCAGGATTACATAGGATGGAACCCTGACAGTTAAAATGGCATCATAATGTTTATAACTGAGTAATACAAACAGGCCCTCTGTAACTCTAGATGTTATCTGTAAGTTTCACCAATGGCATGATTTTTTTTCTGAATACCCTCAAAAAGATGATTAGGGCCTGCCTAGGGTTGCCACATTAAAAATTGGAGGTAGCCCCTGTACCTTTAATGCTTCTGTAGAAGAGGGAATTTCATAGGCATTGCTTGTCATGCAACCAGGTAACAAGTAACAGCTGCTGAAATTCCTGCTTCTACACAACAATTCAAGGTACAGAAGCCATCTCCAGTTTTCACACTGGCAACCCTTGGCCTGTCCATTAGGTGGAGTGAGGTGCCTGTGTCAAGGTGAGAATCTAGGAGTGGTGAGTTGGGCTGGCACAGAGAACCTCCAACCCACCACTGTCCACAATACCTGGCTAACACTTACCCATATTTGAGGCCTAACTAGCTTTGTCGAGAAAGCACTTCCACTGATTTTCTCTGCCTGAAGCTGCTTTGCATAAAGGGCAGGTGAAATGAGGTGAGGTTATTACAGGACAGAGAGAGAGGTAAGAGAAGGGGATGAGACAGGAGGCACAAAGGACGTAGCAACAGTGATGACAGAGGGGACTAAGGTTCCCAGATCTCAAGGGCTGGTCCTTCTTCTCAAGTTCTTTGGGGTGGGGGGAGCCTCAGGGTGAGAGCATTGCCTTGAAAAACATAGGTATTTGTTTTCCTCAATTGTTAGACTTGTGTTTTTATCTGAATCGCATAATCTATGCAACTGTGGTTGGTGATCAATGTATCATGCTTAATGACATGACTAGAGGCTGCCATTTGGAACATCAGTCTTGTAACTTCACCTGATCCCACTCCCTGTGATATTAGTCTCAGGTTTGGGCGCTGAAATTTCAGGGCCTGGAATGGTATTGACTTGGCAAACCTAGATATTAATCCACTTTCAGCAGCAATAGGACTTGGGCCACTATTGATTATGACTTTCCCTGTTGTAATCTAGCAATATTGTGGCATGGCTTGAGGTAGACAATGAAGAGCTGTCGGCCTTACGAAAGACCTGATCCTTGCACAGGTGAAAAGTACTTGAACTAGTTTGTTGTTAAGGATTAAAAAAGCTGCCTGCATTTTTGGATTCTTGCTGTAGAGATGGCTAAAGGAACTGTCACTTAAGAACATCTCAACTTCACAATGTACCCTGTGTACAGGGGATCAGGTCTGTAAGGAGTTATGCTACTTATTCTGCAAAGAGGTCTTGCTGTCTGCTTCTGAGAGTGTGAATATAGGCAGCATGCTTGAATTTACTAAATCTTGGGGAAAGGGGGGGTGTCAAGCACCTGGCAGGCCATAGCAGATGGCTTGTAGGCTCAATGTGACTTGGTGGGTCACACTGGGCAGGCCTCTTCCACAGTAAAATGTCACAGGGATCCTTTGGTTTCCCAGAGCAATAAAGCCTCTGTAATTTCCCCAGATGCAGAGATGCTCTCCCCCTTCCCCATCTTAAGAAGGCAAAGCTCAATAGCTTCATTAGCTCTGGAAGTTTCTTTTCTTTTTTTTTCTTCCTGGAATACTCTACCACAATCTAGAATTACAAGCTGTTACAAAGAAACAGCAGCAAACAGATAACCCAGTCTTCTCTTTTGCCATCCAGCTTGAAGAATGCAAAATGTTATGATGAATTCGGAAATGTTGCTGTGCAAAAAAAAAAAAAAAATGCTGCCGGTAGGAAATCATGACCCTAAAATTTTTTTTTAAGTGTAAATGTAAAAACCAAGACAGCGGCTTAAATAGCTTAACCTGTAGATAATATGAGCAGAAAAACCAAAGGTGTTGCTTCTTTGTCATGGAATAACCAGGACATCTCAAATTGCTCAGTAGAAAGAGCATCCTTTACTCCACCTTTGTTCTCCCTCTTAATAAACACAGAGTTTTGGGTGGCATTGATTATGTGCCCTCGTTTACAAGGGACAGTCCTCTGTTTGAAGGTGTCTTCCTCTGTTTGAAGCACTGTCCAGTTCAAATCTGATTTAGAGATAAAGAATTTAAGAAAAGAGAACAACAGAAGGATTTTGAAGTTTACAGAATCATAGAATCTTAGAGTTGGAAAGAATCACAAGAGCTACCTTATATTTATTTAAGCATGAGCTTTTGTGAATTTCAATTCATGTCTCCAGAAGCACTGCTGGAGTAAAATATAAAAGCCACAGTCATATTGGCACAGTTACATAGATATGGAAATGGGATCGGAGTGTAATAAGATACAGAAAGATGCAAAATGTGACCCTGGCCATAAATGTTCAAAGAGTTATGTAAGATGATACAAATTTCTCAGGTGCCTGGCCCTTTAGAAGCAAGGTGGTATGAAAGCAATCACATCTGCTAGCTTAAAAGTCATTTTCTGAGAATTCTTTTGTTAACATGTGTATCTGTGATCAAAATCCATGTATTGATAGATGTAATGCACCAAGAAACTATTGTCTCTGTTCATATCTCTGCTAATGGATTGAATTGTATGAGTTCTCAGTTCAGCTATTTTCCTTTCTATAATCTTCTCTTGAATTTCCTTGTTCTACAAGCACTACAGGAAGATCATTGAATGCATGTCCAGGAACTATTATTTTTCAGAATTGGTTGTAGCTCCTTGATTATATGTTTGTGCAGTCTCAAGTGAGAGCTGTACTTGACTGCTAGTGATGTTCTCTCCTTTTCTAGTTTTGGGCTGTCTTTCAGGAGATTGTTCTTGGTGCCAGTTTTGCCTTCTTGTCCTCCCCCCAATTCATTGGGTGGATATTGTAGATTGAAAATTCCTATTGCAACTTCATGAGTTTTGAATCCCTGTCTCATGGATCTGAGCAGATGTAGTTGTACCAAAGGGCTTGGCTATAATCAATAGATTTGGTAGTATATTCTGGTGGAAGCTGGAGATGTATATGGGTACAAGTCAGTGGATCTTTGAAACAGCCTGATGCTTAGATGCCTATTTTGTAGCAACATAGCAGTGTCCAGAAAATGTACTTGTTGTTTGGATTGTTCTAGTACCATAAAGGAATTATCTTTAAGATTTTCCTTCCTTTCCAGACTATTAATTTAAGTAATCTCTTGACAGTTATTAAATAAAAAATGGATTGATTGGCTGATTTTTCTGTCCTAGCTTTCTTCCAAGGAGTTAAAACAGCAGACACAGTTCCTCTGTCCTGTCTCCATTTTTATCCTTACAATGATCCTGTGAGGTAGATGAGGCTGAGAAATTGTGACCAGCCCAAGGTCACCCAGTGACTTTCAGAGACTCAGATTTGGGTTTCCTCAGTCCATGTTTAGCACTCTATGTGTTATACTGCACTGACTGACTGGGGGTGATGGAAATTGTTGTTCAACATAAGTAGCAAGCAGTAGATTGGAGAAGGCTGATATACAGAGGAACAAAAAAAATTTATACAAACTGGCTCTGTAATTGTTAATTACTGGGATAGGAAATAATTTCTGCCTTTTATTCCTTTCTCTGCTGAACATTTAAACCAAAGGTTTTGTTTTTAAAATGACCTTCCTTTTTAATTTTTTACAGGCAAAAGAAGCCAGATTGTAGATTCTTATTTATATCACTGTACATGGATAATGAAAGGTGGGGCATGGGGGGGCTAAATAAAGCCAATGAGATCACATGTTCCGCCTTTTTATCTAGTTCTCTCATTCCTCTTTTGGATAACAAGGCCTCCATTGATACTGAGCAGGAAAGGGGTAGGGAGGGCATAGGAAAGGGGGTGTCACTGTCACCCCAATGGCCCCCGGTCACTTCTCCACGCTCCTTAATGCGATGTTCCCACCAACAAACAGAGGCAGAAAAACAGAGTGATCTCATGATTCCACAACTGACTCATGCAAACAATACCAAGGGAGGGAGATGGAGATGAAGATGAAATGACAAGGGCTGGAGTAAAGGAAAGGGAAGCAAGGCTGGGTGTGTGTGTAAAGGGACAGGTGCACAGATGAGAGGGTGGGGGGCAGGAGCTGTGGCAGGTAGATCACAGGGAGTGGGAGTGCAGCCAAAAAACAAAAAGAGGGGTTTCGTGATGACAAATGGGATGAAGGAGATAAGAGAGAAGAGATTTCAGTTGCAATCCTATTTCCATCAACATGGGAGTAAATCTCTTTGAACTGAATAGGATTTACTTTTGTGTAAAAAGTAAGCTGTTAGACAGCTTACCAGCAGACCAAGAAAGGCAGACATGATGAGGGGTGCTTTGCAAACAATAAACATATTTCTACTTTTTGTCAGCACCTGCATAGACTCATCCAGCGACAACAGCATTCCGCTTCTTAGGTCTACCGCATAATGGAATGGACTAATCTATATATTTTTGACTGCCTCCTTGGAAAACATGGGAGATGTAGAACATACAGGGAAACCAGACAAACCTTCAACTAATTCATTTTTTAAAATGGAAGAACAGAATATCTGACATCTCAGAAGAAAGGAGTGTTCACCTACTTATTATGTTTTTTGTGTCAGGAATTATATTAAAATGTCTGTGAGGGAATAGTGCAATTAAAGAATGACCACTCTTCAGTCGATTAAATAAAGTAAAATTTTAAAGAATCACCGTATGGCACTATGGTACATGTGACATATTCCTAGTGAAAAATACTGTGGCTTAGGCCATCTCCCCACTACACTGTTACAGTGTTATTATTCTACTTTCAACATCCTGTGGAATTCTGAGGTTAGTAGTTTACTGAGGCCAAAGAGCTCTCTGGCTGAGAATTCTAAATGCCCCTCCCTAGATTCCATGGAATGTTGAAAGTGGAATAATAGCACTGTAACAGTGTAGTGCGGAAATGGCCTTACACAGCATAATATTTCACCCAGGGTTTTAGACACGCAATTCTTTTGCTACCTGGAAGGGGAAAAAAAACATTCTCATGGCTTCAGAAAAGAAAGGATATATGTCATATATATATATACACACACACACACATTTACGTTTATATCCCAACACAACCTTATCATTGGTTTCAGAAAGGGAAACCAATTATGCATTTATTGCGTGATGGGAAAAAAAAATATCTGGGAATGCCTTAGGTTAACTAACTTCAAAACCGGTTTTGGTGTCAGGCAATCTGAAAGAATGACCTCAGACAGTAGATGCTGGGAGACTGGCAATTAAAATTTTACTTCAACAGTTGATGACAGAGACATGTATCCCACTACACCTCAGGGAAGCAGGATAGTTTATGTGGTGCAGGCAAGGCTACAATGGTCAGTTGAATCAGTTTATGTTTTTGTAAAAATTATTTGTGGTGCTTATAGTACAGTAGCTGCTCTCACAGTAAAGCCACACTCCTTCAGTTTTTAGATAAACTGTCTGACATCACATATGAACATATTTTGAAGCTAATTTGGTGTTGTACTTAATGACAAACAGCCTTAGAATTGTTGTCTTCTCTTTTTTTTCTGAAACAGTAGGCGGCAGAAAAGACACTTGGCAAGCACTGAGTTTAAGGCAAGCACCCAGCTTGCCCAACCCTAAGGCAAATGCTGTACACAAGGCACACACAATTCTGGCCAATCCCTGCCCTTCAGCATCTGCTGCCTGAGGTGCTGCCTCACACAGCCTAATCCCACAGCCAGCCAAAGATTCAGGACTCCTCCAGTTTGTTCCTACTCCATTCTTCTGCTTTGTAGGTTAGAACATGTTTTAGGGATTGGGATTACTGGACAAGAGAGATGGTCTGCACGATATTATGTCTTCACTGTTGGCCATTTTAAAGAGAGCTTGGAAAAGTAACTTTTTCACTACAACCTCCAGAACCCCTTATTCAGGATTGGCCTTTTAGCCTGAGGGATTCTGGGAAGTAGAGTTAAAAACAACAACAACTCAAAGCTTTGTGACAGTACCAGGGTTAAATTTATCTGGTGTTTGTGCCCTTCTGGTTAGCTAATAAAGAAGTTACCCTAATATGGAGAGCAGGGTTTCTGAATTCCAAATTTTTATCTTCAAATTGGACATGAACATTTTCATGTTAATACTGTCCTGGTTTGGACCTGAGAATGGTGCTCCATACTACAACTTTTCTGGTTAACACTCCATAATACATTCTTCATTCTCCATGGACCAAAATAAGAGACTGGATGGAAGTCTCTGTTTGCCTAGTCTTAGGGTACAAATGTAAAGTATTTCCTCCTCTAAGCGATACCTGGGGAGAGCAAGGATTTACAATCAAACCAGAGGCTGAACCCCTCAGTGCATTCAAGTCTTTTCTCTTTCCTCATCTCCCTAACATGAAAGGAACACATATCTCCACAGCATGCAACCCATTCCCCTATAATGCACCAGCCATGAGGTGACCTTCTGACAATGTGGTCCTATCATTCACAGCACAATAGAGCACAATAGCGTAATTAAGCTCTGACCCTTTGCTCTTTATATCCATATCTTCAATGCAATAACGCCCCCATTACAGAAGAGGGCGGGGGAGAGAGGCTTGTTTTAAACTGTTTCTATTTAATTAAGATAGAAAGGGCAAGAAGGAAGGAAGAGAGCTACAAAAGGATGCAAAAAGCTACTAGGAAGGAGGACAATGCTGCAGAAACTATAGACCTCCCACTCATACATCTGGATTCACAGAGTCTACCAGTTGTTCTCTGGCCTTGTTGTTTCAGCAGTCTCAGTTCTAGGGTATGCTTGCTACAGTTCTGTGCATGCTTTAATTGTTAAGTCATCTAACAGGCTTTCCTTGCATTCCAGGGGCCCTTTCACACTACACAATTATAGCAGTGTAATTCCACTTTAACTCCATCTTATAAAATTCTGGGATTTGCACTTGAGAGAAAGTATTTAGAATTTTCAGACATGAACAATGCATAATTCATGGTATTAAAGGTTGTTACAAGATAAATTTCAGAGAAATATCATGGAACATGTAAAGTTGTGTAGAAAAACAGGAACTAACGAATTAAGTAGATATACTAACAATTTATTGTGAAGCGTTGATAACAGTTCAATGAATGATAAAAACTGTAATCCAGAGTGGAAGGAAGACAGTTGTAATATGACAATTAAGAATACAATGATAATTGTTTGTTTTATATGTTGGAACTGTAATAAATTTTCAGACAGAAATCACCAAACTACAAATTCCAGAATGCCATATGATGTTACTGTGACAGTTCAGGTGGAATCATTGAAGTACTGTACAGTAATTGAAGTAATGTACAGTAATCCCTCCACATTCGCTAGGCTTAGGGGCACAGGACCTCTGTGAAAGTGAAAAACATGTGAATAACTCTAGGGCCCTTTTTGCATTAAGTCTTCTCGCGTGAGCGGGGGAGGGCGGCTCGCGCAAGAAGCCTTCTCCGGGAGGCTGCCGCTTCCCCCTCCTTCCTTCCGCAGGCGAAGGAACGAGTGGGGAAGCGGCAGCCTCCCGGAGGCGGCGGCGGCTCGCGCGTCCGTCCATTCCCCCCCGCGCGCGCAAGAAAGGAGCCTGTCCCCTCCATCCCCCCCGCGCGCGAGAGAGAAAGGCGCTCGTCCCGTCTGCACCCCCCGCGCGCGCGCGAAGCAGAACGTGTCGCGTCCGTCGCGTGAGCGCCCCGCCCCATCCCTTCCTTCCGCAGGGGCGGAGGGAAGGAAGCGCGACCCAGACAGCTCCCGGACGCTCCGCACGAGAGGTAAGTGCGCGCGGGCGGCGGGAGCGTTGCGCGAGCGCGGGTGATTTTCGCTTGGAAGCGAAAATCAAAAAACCTGCGCTCGCGCCGCTTCAGCCCCATGAGCCCGGCGGAAGTGGGAGTGCGTCGTGCGGAGCAACGCTCCCACTCCCGCAAGGCTCACGGGGTTGTCGCGCGAGAAAAGGCCAGTGCGAAAAGGGCCTAGGTGTGACAAACCCTAGGAGGTCATAGCCAGCAGAGTCACCTAACAGCAGAGGGGATATAATTTGATTTTTTCACTGACTAAAGACCCAGGTTAGCCAGAGGGAGGGGTTAGGTGGGTGAGTCAGCAGAACAGAAAAATAACAGAAAGAGGAATTGAAAAAGGGTTCCATCTTTGAGTTTGAAAGGAAAGGAGTTCCTTGAGAGAGTAAGAGAATTGGGGAAGCGTTTGCCTGTTAAGAGCTGAAGGTGCTTTGCTGTTCGATAACATTTAGGCCTTTTCCGCATTTTGTTTTTACAACGGGGCAGCGTGTCCTCCAGCGAGGACGTTTGCACTTGGGGGCGAACTGGGTCCGGACTACTTTCTGTAGTTTCGGACTTCAGCCCGCTCTGGAACGACCAGAACTGTTGGTTTGCCATGCTAGTGAAAGACCGCTTAAAACAGGTCTTTCAATAGCCCAGCGCGCCCCACTCCATCGCTGCGCTCCTGTGTAGATCTGCAGGCTCACGCCAGCGCAAGGCTGCAGATCTTCTGGGGGCGGGCTTCTGGCTGGCGAGCTTCTCCAGTTGGTGAAGAGCCTCCACCAACCAGAAGCTGCCGTTTTCGTCCCCGGAGCAGTATGTAGCGCGGCCATGCACTGCTCCGGATCAGCGTGGATTGTCGGAGGGAGCACGTCAGTCCAGTGAGTAACAGAATGCGCCATTTTCTTCCCAAAGTTTGAAAAAGCCCTTAATTGCCAAATATCTTTACCTTGTCAGTTTGTTTAATTAAGATTTTTTTTTTTAAAGAACAGTCTCTTTAAAATCTTTAGGCCATTTCCATACTACACTGTTATAGTGCTATTATTCCACTTTCAACCTCCTATAGATTCTTGGGATTTGCAGTTTAGGGAGGGCCATTTAGAATTCTCAGCCAGAGAGCTCTTTGCCCTTCGTAAACTACAAATCCCATAATTCCATAGGAGGTTGAAAGTGGGATAATAGCACTATAACAGTGGCCATTTCCGCACTACACTCTTATAGCGCGATTATTCCCCTTTCAACAACCTATGGAATCTTGGGGTTCGCAGTTTCAGGAGGGGCCAGCTGGCCCCTCCTGAAACTTCAAACTCCAGGATTCCGTAGGATGTTAAAAGGGGAATAATCGCGCTATAAGAGTGTAGTGCGGAAATGGCCAGTGTAGTGCGGAAATGGCCTTAGTCTCTGTCTCTTTAATCTGAGCTCAGTTACAGATGCTACTACCAGTGACACATTCATTGGGATAAACCTGGAAATGCTTTGCCCTATATCCGCAAGGGTTGTGTGTTTAGGGAAAGCAGAAGGGAGATATAAGAATGGAGAGGGAGCCAGGGGGTGGTAAATATATAAAAGAGTGCTGCTTCTCCAGAGAGGGAGACTAAAAGCAGACCTGATGGGTCATAGCTCTGGCTGGCCCAGATCTCCACATTTTGACACTAGGCCTTGCCAAACCATATTTAACACACACAAAAATATGATCACCATATTCAACCCACCATGGATCACAGAAGTTGGTGGCTGGTAGGGCTTACTGCCACCTCCACCGGTGCCTCACACCATTTTTAATAGGAACTTACAAGCCTCATTCACAGTTTCTCAGTCTCACGAGACTTGCAGTCCCTATTAAAAATGGCACAGGGAGGCAGCAGAGGTGACAGCAAATAATCCATGAATAATCAAACCCGCAAAAGTAAAACTTGCAAATGTGGAGGGCTGACTATAGTATGAAAGGGCCCCAAATTTCCCTATCTGAGCTGGTCTGAGTCTTAAGATTGGCAGTGGGGACTTTCTCTCAGTCCCACCATTGTGATAGGCCCATTTGATGAGGACACTGCCTGTGAAAATCTCTTACTCAGGAGACTAGGGCCATTTCTGCACTATTCCACTTTCAACATCCTTTGGAATTCTAGGGTTTGTAGTTTACTGAGACGAAAGAGCTCCAGTCCAGGTAATTTGCTAACACGTTAGGCATCATGCTGCACCCCAGACTCCTGGTCTTTTGTGTTGCCCTCAGACTCTTGTTTGAGCCACTCCTCTTCGATCTTCTGCTTTAGGATGAGTAAATATCACCCCTTCCACCCAAAATCTTTCTATCCAACCTTTCTCGCCTTTCCATTCAATAGCCTTGTATGATTCATGGGACTGCTTGATTCTGTGTGTGTGTCTATTAATTTCCAATAAAATACTCTTTTAACTTTTAATAGGAGTCATCTCTGCAGTTAGAACTGGTATACACAGGTGAAAAGATCCTGCCGTTGCCCTCCTCTCGCAGGTGTCATGCCCTGCCTTGGAGGCCCTGGAAGTGAGGAGGAGGATTCTGAATCCGAGGCAGAAGTTTCTCCAGAGGCAGGAGTTTCCCTAGAAGCTTGCTCAAGAGAAGATAACAGGCAATAGCAGGAGCCTGAGCAAGGGGAACAAATATCAGAGGATGAGATAACACAGACGGTTACCATGCAAGACAGCTGACATCAGAGAAAGGGACCGCGCTGCTTAGCGTGTTTAAGTAACAAATGAGCCCTAATGAAGGAACACGTGTGGTGACAGCATCAGTAGATAAAAGGCTTTCAGCTGGCGCTTTCCTTTCAGAGTCAGCAACTGATCTCTACACTTGTGGAAGTTGTTTTCTCTTGTATCTGGACTACCTTGAACCTCTGCCTGTTTGACCACAACTTGGATTTACCCTTTGGATTTGTTTGCTTTGGAACCTAAATTCTGTTCAGACATTTTCCCACTCTTGCCTTGTGAGTAAACCCTGCTCTACCATTTAGTGATTAATTGTCTGCTCTGCCCTGGACAAGACAGAAGGCCTCCTTTGAGCTAATGGTTCCCAAATTCTAAGGAGATGCTGTTGCTGTTGGTGGACCTCAAGGTCCTCCACCTTTTAGGGTAACAACATGTATCCCAGTTTTTATCTGTGAAATGTTGGACAGTATGCAACAGTGCACTTCTCCAGCCTCAAGTGGCAGAACTTGTACCATCATCCCCTGGTTTCCCACTCCAGAACTAGAATGCTACGTTAGACAAGCCTTTGTTCTGATCCAGTAAGGTTCTTCTTATGTGCTTATGGTTCATGTCTGAAAGTCTGAAGAGCTGTTTCTAGTCACTGTTAGCAACACTGAGCTAGACGGAGTAGTTGACCTCAATCAGTATTAGGCAGATTCTTCTCGTATTTCTTCCCATGTTGGTTCATCTCCAGGGGAGAGAGAAGTACAGGAGGGAATGTGAGGTGCTCTCACTGCTGAACATTTTAAGGTGACCAGCTAAGAATCATATTGGGCAATGAATGGAGAACAATTGACTTCTGGGTTTTTTTGTTTGTTTTTTTTGTGAGATTGGCTAGACAAAATAATTTGAAACTACAAAGAGGAGAATTTCCTTCTTAGCAGGGCCAGAAAAGTTGCTTCCTTCCTACGCAGGACCAAGTGGGTGTGCGTGTGGGGCCACTGAGGGAAATCTATGAGGGACAGAGCAATGCCTTTGAACAATTGAGCACTGTCCCCAAGCACTGCACACCCGACTATCCTGAACAAAAGGCTCACACACAAGGGACTTGACTGTGAAGCTTCCATCTGCTTTCATCAGTGACCCCTGGGGGCAGCCAGGTCACAAGGTCATCCCACTTAAACTCAAAATTTTCATCCAGAAATAGAGCTGGGAAGTGGGAAGCAGTAGCCCAGTGCAGGGGTCCTTGCATCTTGAGGGGAATCTTTGACTCAATCACTTCATTCGTTTTTCATCAGACATGTCCTCCCCCTACTCCACAAGTTAATAAAAAGAGGGTGTCATTATGAATTACAGCCACTCTTAACAATAATCTTTTACATCCTGAAGGTGAAAATGTGATGCATTGAAAGGACAGGCTGGACTCATGAGTAATGAGAGTGAGCATTGGTTCTGCTTCTCACCCCTCCACTTTGGCAGTCCACAAATCTTGTTGGGGGGTGTTTTGACCCATAATACCCCTGATAAATCCCCTTGGGGCTTCTGGAGTACACAGCTTGATTCTGGCTCCTAGTTTTGATTCCTGCAGCAACTCACACTAGTCCTGATGGATGCGTGGATCACAGACTAGATGTCAGAAAAGCCACTTGCCATGTTGGCTGGGGATTCAGGCAACTGTAGTCCAATGAGTAAATTTTTCTAGCCTCTGATCAGAAACCACTCAATAGTATAGTATTACTGTGGGTAGAACAAGAATGAACCGTGTAATTCTGAAATTTGCAGAAACAAAAGTGGCAAGTATTGCAACCAACCTAGAGGACAGTATTAAAAAGTGATGCAGTTTCTTTTTTAAAGTTGCAAATGATCTCAATCAACAGGTTAGGTGAGCCAAAAGTAAGAAAAATAAAATTGAACAAGGAAAATAAATGCAGTCCTACCTCCTCATTTGTGGGTTTGATTATTCATGAGCTGTGTGTGTGCCTTCCTGCTCCCATTCTCCTCCCCCATCTCCCATGCATTTTGCTGGGTGCAGAGAAGGAAGGCAAGTGCCCAGACAAAAGGCAAGGGAATGGGGGGAGGCATGCATATGCCTTCCTTCCCTCCTCCAGAGCTCCTCCTTCCCATTCCCTTGTCCTTGGCCCTGGTCTGCAACAAGGCAAGGGTATGGGTAGGGTAGCCCTGGAAGGGAATGGGAGGGGGATCACAGGAGGAATTATTCACAGTTTTTTCCACTTTTGCTAGGGTTCTGCACTTCAAACCCTCGTGAAAGTAGAGGAGCCACTGTAGTGTGTTGCAGGAAAAAGGATCAAATGCAGAAACCTTTGAGAAATAAGTGTCAAGGCTACAGCAAGCCCATCTTTGAATGCTTTAGTGGTTATAAAGGGGGAAAAGATTAACAAATAAAAGATAAAACTTAGTTTGGGTGCAGTACATATACTTTGCATGGAGAAGGCCACAACCTATGGTACCTCCAGTTAAATTAATCAGGCAGAAGTTAATAGAACTCAGAAGCCTGAAAGCAGATAAGTACAAACAAGACTTTTTAAACTTTGGATTTAATAATTATAGAAAGGACTTTTTTTCAGATAGCAACATGAATTACAGTCATTCCTCCACATCTGCAGGTTTAACTTTCATGAATTTGATTATTTGTGGGTTTCTCCAATCCCTGTCCCCTCACCTAAGGTGCTGCTTTTCCAGTGGAATGTTCCTTCTTGGCAGCTTGGATCAGGCTGCGCAGGCTTTTAAAAAGCCACCTCTGGTCCTCCTCCTCCACCGCTAGCCACTACCTGGCCAGCTAAGGATGGTTCACAGCCCAATTTCTCAGCACCACAAACCTTCTCATGATGTCTCCCCCACATACCCAAGGAAGGAGATGGATGACAGAGGGGAAGTATAGGGCCACTATTCCGACCCACCCCCTTTCCCTCTCCTATCCTTCACCTGGTTTGGACCCTGGGTACCCATTCCCCCCACCATGCCTTGGCCCCCTTTCCACACACACACACACATTTTGATACTTGCAGTTTCTCCACTTTTGCAGAGGTCCTGCAACCCTAACCCTAATGAATGTGGCAGGCCAACTGTACTTCATTTTAAAGTGCATAAGACAGCCCTGCTGCATTTGGAAAATCTTTTGCTCATTCATTAGGGCCTTGACTTTTGCCGCAAAGTCCTGTCTTGAATGCACCACTGATTGAATGTACCACCACTCTAATTGGAAGCCTCCAAAAGTGGCTTCCGATTAGAGTAGTTCAGTGATGCTCAACTGGTGGTACATGTGCCATCTATGGGACACAGAAGTAATGTAGGTGGGATGTATAGTTTTCATCACAATTGCTAAGAATTCACTCAGGTTAAGAACTGTGTGACTCTCCAGATGTTGTTGGAACTGCCATTCCCAGCATTGCTCAGCATTGGATATACTGGCTAGGGCTTCTGGGAGCTGCAGCTCAACATCTGAAGGGCTATAATTCCCACTGTTGGCATAGACCAGTAGTTCTTACCCTCACCCCCATCTTTTCTTTATCACAGACCTTCTTTAAATATCTTTTGTTGCTGCAGGCCACCAGGACTTAACTCAGGATTTAAAACCCTAAAGTGCATCACATATTTGTTTAAAATTGCACATCAAGGACCTTCAGATTTGGAGAGAAAGGGGAAATAAATAAATGCACATGTTTCCATTATGTATTGGAATGATTCCATACAAATACTAATACTACTACTACTAATAAATGCCTAAACACCAAACCACAACCTAATAGTACTTGTTAATTGTAATTAATGAGAAAGCTTGTGCTGCATTTCACATACAAGTAATGAGATCAAAGTACAACCATCTGCCTATCTGCCTGCCTGCCTGCCGACCTATCTTCCTTCCTTCCTTCCTTCCTTCCTTCCTTCCTTCCTTCCTTCCTGTTTTAACTGTAAATGCTCAGCATTTTTTTCAAGCCTGTGTGGACCCCCTGTGAGGACATCATGGCCCTCCTGGGGGTCCATGGACCACAGATTAAGAACCACTGGCTTAGACAATACTGATTGCCTGACAGGGTATAACACAACTTTCTGTAAGTAGGAAAGTGAAAATCTCGCAGTCTTGATTTTGCATTTTTTTTCTGAATTCAACTTTCATATTCTTCGGATGTTCTTTTTGTATTGTGTTAGGAGTTTTTTTTCTTCTCACACAGAAATTCTTTTGTATTCCAGTTTGACCATCTCATATTGTATATACTTTCCTATGCATTTTCCTGCATGTACATGCCTAAATGCATTTTCACAATTAACTGTAGTAGTGTATTGTGCACGCCTTCCAAGAATATGCAGATTAGGTTGCGCACATTTAATATACTTTGAGAAGAGCTGGATGGGTTTGAGAGTCTGCCACTCTTGGTTTCTTCCCAATGACAGCAAAACAATCTTCCTTCAAAATGGATGCTTTTGTTAATAATCTTACAGACAAGCAATTCGATACACTGATTTTTAAAAATTGATTAACACACGTTTCTTTTCCATTCCTACTTAAAAGTAATGGAGTTGACATTATACAACTGTGGGTTGAAAGGCTAATGTTATCCAAGAATGTTTCAATAGCAGTGTTATTTCTAAAAAAGAGCCAGTTCCAGTGAGCTTTCTAGGACTTCATTTGGAATATTTTGTTTATTTCTGGGAACCATGATTCAAGAAGCATGTCAACCAGATAGATGGTCAACTGACCATGAAAAGAATGTTAACTGTGTTCAATTTATATTTTATCTGAAAGATCTTTCTGCCTTGTGTACAGTGAGTGATGTTTACTGTGATTTGTTGCTGTGGAGCAACATATTCCTGTGGTGAACACCACAGATTATGAAGGGGAGTTCTATGTAAGTAAACACAGATGTGATCAGAGTCATATCACAGTTTATTTATTTTTATTTATTAAAATATTGATATTTATCCCACCCTGTATCTGAGGATCTCAGGGGAGAACACAAGAAAAGCAATTGAAACAACTGAACAATTAAAAAAACATTTTAAAAGGCTAAAAGCATATTAAAGCATTTAACACTTAAAACATGACTATTTAAATTCAATTAGAACATTTTTAAAAAATGTAAACCAGTGCTATTCCAAGTGGTTTCTGCAGACCAGTTCCAGCACGTGAGCTATTGGCTGCCAGTGAGTCCAGGGGAGTTTCTGGGAAAGAAAGAAACAATTGTAGTCAATGGGCACAAATATGGTGCCTGTCCCTGGCACGCTGAGGGGAAAAATCACACTGTTCCCCCACATCTGAAACACTGGTGTAAACCATAACACACATACAAATTGGATAAAATCAGGCAAGCCCCAAAAGCTTTAATAAAAAAGCCATGCTTTGAGAATGACACCGGCATGGCATCAATCAGGCCTCTGACAGGAAGATATTCCACAACTAGCGTGCCACAGCAGGGAAGGTCCTCTCCCATTTTCTGCCAGAACATATTCCTCCCACCGGTGAGGCAAAGAGAAAGGAATCTAGAGTAGACCCCAGTTTTCAGGCAGGTGAGTATAGGGAGAGGCATTCTTTCAATTATCAAGAATATTACAGTCCTCCCCCCCCGCCTGCATTGGTGGGTTTGACCTTCACGAATTTGATTATTTGCAAGTGCATGTGCCTTTCCTGCTTCTCCTCCTCCCATTCCCTTTTGTTTTACCAGGCATGGAGAAGGAAGGCAAATATGCCTGGGGAAAAGGCAAAGGAATTGCTGTGTGGCAGGCAGGTGCTCACATTTTCTGAAGTTTCCCCCCATTTCCATGTATTTGGCCCCAGAGGGAGAACATGCACTGAAGCAAAATGCAAGGGAATGGGGGCAAGGCCCTCACATGCCTTCCTTTTCCCCACCAGAGCTCCCTATCCCATTCCTATGCCTTTTGCCCAGACCCAGAGAATGTGTGCCAAGGCAAAATGCAAGAGAATGGGGAGGGGGGAGCCCCAGAAAGGAATGGGAGAGGGTGCATAGGGGGAGTTATTTGTGGATTTTCCACTTTTGTGAGTTCTGAGCCCCGAACTGTGATATATTTTTACTCTTTTAAACTCTTGAAATTATCTGTTACTTTAAATTGGTTTTATTATAAACCACACTGAGATTTTCAGATAAAAGGCAGTATATAAATATTTTAATAAATCAATAAAAATAAATAAGAGTTGCACACTTTGAGATCATCTTTACTGTCATGCCTATGTCATTAAGGGATCTGTAGTTCAGCACAGTCTTTAGAAATTTCTGCTGTTTGACGGAAGTTCCGATAGAGTTCTTTAGCAGACAGTCTCTAAGGGCTTCAGCAAACCACAAATCCTAGATTGCACAGGATAGAGACAGAAGTGGTATAAAACTACTGTAACATTGTAGTGTTGATACAATATGAAAGACTGTTTCCTCTGATATGAATGTGGCTGCAATGTAGAGCCTTCAATGGAAACTTAAGAGCCACACTTGTAGACTCCATTATAAGTGCCCACAGAGGTTTTGGGTGATGGGCAGCTGAGAGAGGACCTTTTCTGTTGCAATTCCCTAACTGGGGCCACTTTTGCACTACAGTGTTATAGTGCAATTATTCCACTTTCAATGTTCTGTGGAATTCTGGGGTTTTCTGAGGTCAAAGAGCTCTCTGGCTAAGAAATCTAAATGCCCCTCTCTATACTGCAAACTCCAGGATTCCATAGGATGTTGAAAGTAGTATAATAGCACTATAACAGTGTAGTGTGGAAATGATCTGGGAAACTATTTCCCAAGAGAGCCCAGAATAGCTTCTGTTCTACTCTGCTGTAAGTGAGCAGTGAAGGTTATATTGTGCTGTTGAACATGTAATGGTTTTTAATGTTGCCTTCTTATTTATTGTGATGAAATTTTGTTTTTATTTTATTGATATGATTATTTTAATTTTATTGCAGTTTTCTAGTAAGAATCTAACCGAATTTTACAGATCACTTGGAGTCCCCAGTAAGTCAAGGGACAATTTATAAGTGTGAACAGGAATAACAGGTGCTGGAAGAAGGAAAAAAAGTGAGATTAGGTATTTTCTTCCATTAATGAAGATTTTGCTACAAGTCCTATTTTTAACTTTATATATATTAGTTAGGGCCTAAATACCTTAAAGGCTCCAGATCCTATCTGATTGTGGAAGCTCAGCAGGATCAGTCCCGGTTAGTACTTGGATGGGAGACTGCCAATGAATACCTGATGCTGTAAGCTATATTTCAGAAGAAGGAACTGGCAGAACTGCCTCTGGGTATTCCTTTCCTGAGAAAACCCTGTGAAATTCATGGAGTAGCCATAAGTTGACAGGGAACTTGAAGACACAATACGTACACATGTGTATACCTGTGTGGCCGCACACCCATGTTATTGCTGCACCAACCTCACATGCCAACTCAATGCATGTCATTCTTCTCTGTCTTCTTTTCATGTTTCTCCAGGGAAGTGGAGAGACCATTTTTAAGTGTGTGTGAATACCTTGCACATACAAATGCATGCGCATATTGCTGCTGCACCAACCACATGCCATCTTCCTGTGTCTTATACATCTTCTTTTATACGTATTTTTCCCTTGTGTTTTACAGAGTTTTAAAAAAAAATCTAGGGACACCAGCTATAGAACTACCTTCCCTAAACTGCTGTCTCCAGATGCCTGGACCATAACTCATACCACCATCCATCAGCAAGGGAGGTTGTTGGAAGACATGGCATAGTCCTAATTGTCAGGTCAAATATGAAGTACCTGTAGCTTACTTCAGTCCTGACCAGCCAGATATGCACTGTAAGCTATTACCATATAACTTGCATTAGATGCACTTTTAAAAATTCCCAGCATTTATAATGGTGTATGCCAAACACATTATTACCAGACAACAGGGCTGTTAAAGGGAGGCCAGTCTTCTGCCAAACTGCAGATCAGGGACTGAAACTAAAGAAATTATACTTTACATGTCTCTGGTTGTCTTGAGAATTGTCCCAGAAACATCTCCACTTCACACAAGCTTGTACAGGAACTTCACAACAGCCAAGTCCAAAAACAAATGTAGGTGCTATATAGATTCATATCTACAAACAACTTATTACAGCTTTCACCACCACCATGAACAGAACTTTTATAAAGCTAATCACTCTGAACTGCATACTCAAGATTATGCCTCCCACTCCTACAAATACTTTGAACTACAACAAGGATAATTTACAACAATACGGTTTGAAAGATAGTCATGTGGAGGATGGAGACAACCTGTTTTCTGGTGCTCCAGACACCAGAACATGGAGCAATGGCATCAAACTTCAGGAAAAGAGATTCCATCTAAACATTAGGAAGAACTTCTTGATGGTAAGAGCAGGAACATGGGAGTCTAAAGAGCACAGAGGAGAATAAGAGCAAGTGATTTCATTATCATTGTTAATCAAAAGTCCTGGTACATCTTCAACAGTCCAAGGCCAAGTTCTACAACGCAACTGATGGTTAGACATACCATGTCTGTTTTGGAATAGCCTGCAAGTGAACAGAGAGCATCTGTTATTTCTCCTATCAGTGGTGTGTGTGTGTGCACACATATATGTCATTAACTATAATAATAATTAGAAGGAGGATTATTCTACTGCTCAGTGTGGAGGACCAAATGCTTTGCAAGGAAGAGTTCAGCATTCCAGTTCCTTGGCATTGCCAATTAAAGGAATTAGGTAGCCAGTGATAGGAGAGCCCTCATCTGCCAAAGAGCCTTGAGAGATGTTGCCAATCTGAGTAGAGAGTACTGTACTAGATAGATTTAAAAAACAGAGCTTGGAAAAGTTACTGTTTAGGACTGCAACTTACGATCCGTACTGGCTGGAGGAGCAGAATTGTAATTCTAGAAAGTAATTTACAAGGTCCGATAAGTAGAGTGATAAGGCAGCTTCCCAACTCCTAAATAAATCTGAAAGTCTCAAGAAGAAAGCAGATTGTTAATATCTTTGGGTGCCACAAAATTATTGGAAAATAAAACAATTTCTGAACAGGCAAATTCTAGAAGGAGTGGTAACAAAACTGAAATGTGTTGTAAACACATCAGAAAAGTGGGGGATAATGTGGGAGATAATCTGAATGGCATACATGGCCAATCACCAGAGAGTTAGATAATTGAATATAGAAGTCTATCTTTCATTGGATATCCTCCAACATTTCACAGAGGAAGACGGGGACATGTGTCATCAAGAGGGGAAAAGTTATTGATGAGGAAGAGGATATAGGCTAAGAAGGGCTGCAGCAATTTGCTTTTGCCCAGTCTACAGGGAAGGGCAAGACTCCGCCCCCTACTCTCCACCTCCCTGAATTAACTGAGTGCAAAATGGTTCTGCACTTTGAGCTCTGTTTGCAGCAATGGAAGTAAACTAAGGAAGAAGGGGAAAGGTGAGAGAAACCGGGAAACTTTAAAAGCAGCAGAAAAGGTGGGATGAAAGAGAGAGAGGATCCATCAGGACTATTCCTGCCAAATCAGGACAGTTGGAGGATATATCCTTGTGAAGCTACATTGTTGTACCTGCAGTAAAATGTGTTGCAAAACAGTCACTTTACTCAATACCTGAAAGAGGAACTGAGTAAGGAAGAAAACAACCCCTGAGCCCTCCACCATTATTTCATCAACAGAATAACTGTATTGGAGACCCATGTTACTGATTTACTCACCAGTATTAAGCTAGTGCTCAGACAAAAAAAAACCATGTCAACAATCTTGTTATGCATAATATTCTGCATTGCAGCATTTTCCCGTACCAATACACTTTCCACTGTCCATTTTGTTTCTTCCAATAAAATACAGTTTACACCAAACAAGCCCAGTACTCAGATGTACCCACGAGAGGGTACTGTTGAGCTAAAAATGTTTAGTCCTATTACCCTATATTCTGTAGAGACTATAGAGACATTTACAGAAAGAGTTGAGAAGCTATAGTGAAGCTGTGTATGGGTATTCATGCATTGACTCTGCAGCCCTCTCCTCACCAAATGAAGTATGCACATATGCTTTCAAGTCACCTGTTAACTTAGTTTTGCCTTTGCTTTCCACTGAGGCTGAGAGAGTATCATTTGCTCAAGGTCTGCCAATGGGGTTTCCATAGTCAAGCAGGGCTTCAAACCCTTTTCTCCAGGGTCATATTCCAACACTTAAACCACAACACTACATTGGCACTCCATGTTGCTGGTTCCTTCCTCTGAAATATAGCCTACATCACCTGGATTTCTCTGGTAGTCTCTCATCCAAGTACTAACCAGAGAATACCCTGCTTAGCTTCCAAGATCGGATGGGATCTGGTGCCTTTTTTTGCTATATACACAAATGGATTTTGCAGCTGTGCCTTCTTAGGGGTCCTTCTCCTCATTGCATCTAAGTCTTTCATTCATTTTTAACATTGACACGAAAGCCATCAGTGTATCTGAAGAAGCAGATTGAAATCCACAAAAGCTCCAGCTAAAATCAATGCACCTGAAAAGTGCTGTTGGATTCCTTCTCTCCCCTGACTAGAGATGTTAGGCCTGGGATTAAAAATTCAATATTCTAAAGCTTTTTGTTTTTCAAGAAAAAATGGGGGAAATGGACTTAGGAGTATTTTCTTCTAGAATGGCAAATAAAATGTTCAGGATCTGACTATTGAATGTAGCATATTTTGATTTCATAAGGCTTTTGACAACATCCCCATTGATATTCTTGCAAACAAGTTAATAAAATGGAGGCTAGACAATGCTATTGTTAAGCGTAATTGTAATTGTGTGTAATTGGTTGACTGACTGAACCCAAAGGGTGCTCACTAATGGCTTCTCTTCATCCTGGAAAGAAGTGACTAGTGGTCTATGATTCTGTCCTGGGTCCAGTGCTATTCAACATCTTTATAAATATCCTTGGATGTAGATCTGGGAGACTTGAATTCACTTAGAGTAGCCAGGTATTCCTGTACTGTCTCTTTACCTATTCTGTGCTGCATTTCTCCTGTATCATCTGCTCCATTTCCCCCAGATCAAGCACTATTTTCCTTTTGGAAGAGGACCAAGGAAAATAAAGTTGAGCAGTTCTGCCTTTTTCCTATCCCCTGTTAACATTTCACCATCTCCTCTGTGTACTGGCGCTACCATTTCCTTGTTTTTCCTTTTGCTACGAGCATAACCATAACCAAAAAAGCTGTTTTTATTGTTTTTAACCTCTCTAAGAAGCCTGAGCTCATTCTATGCTTTCACTTTTCTTTCTCCCTACATGTGCTGGCTGTTCATTTGAATTCCTCTTTGGTGTTTTCCTCTGTTTTCCAATTCTTGTTCATGTCCCTTTTAGCTCAGTTGAAAGTTCTTTAGACACCTATCCTGAATGCTTTAGACACCTCCCATTTTTCCTTTTCATTGGAATTGTTTGAAATTATGTCTGATATCTCGCTTTCTGGAAATTCCCATCCATCATTAACTTCCTTCTCGTTTAAGCCCTTTCTGCACCCTACCTTGTCCTGTCATGCTCTGATGGTGATCCCAGCAGCAGCTCTGCCAGGAAGGAACGTAATAGGAGCAATCCCCTCCACACCGGACCAACTCCCTGCAGAAGAGAGCACAATGGACATACCACTTCCTTGTGCAGCACAGATGGGTGCTTTCCTGGGCTGTGCTGGGGCAGGAAGTACTATCATAGCACTTCCTGCCCTTCCACAGAACAGGTGGGTGTGCAATGGTGGCACAATTGCATGTCATTGACAGGGAAAACCCATCAATGATTTAATTTGAGATTGCGCTGCCTGGGGACGGGAGAGAGTGGGACCAAGATGTCATGCAGAAGCGTTGTTGTTGTCCTGCTCCTTTCCCATCCCCATGTCGGGATGGGAGGACACTGTGGAAAGGGCCCTAGTGTTCCTGGCCAGGGGTCACACCCAGCACCTCCCTGCTTTCTTAAAGTCTAGAATGCATGTCTGACTATGCTTTGCTTTACTCTTTCTGTTGTATAACAGACTCCAAGAGAACACTCCCACCTAAGGATCCCACCACTTCAATCCCATTAACCAGGTCATTATTATTGGTTAGGATCAGATCTAAAATAACTTATTTCCTTGTTGGTTCTTCTATTTTCTGCACAAAGAAACTGTCTGCGAGGCAAGTGAGGAATTTGTTGGACCTTAAATTCTTGGCAAAGTTTGACTTCAAACAATTTTCAGAATAGTTGAAATCTCCTATTACTCCTACATCTCTTCTTTCTAAAAGTTTAGTCTGGTCATCAGTTCCAGGAAGGCATTATCAAAGTCCTCAGTCTGGCTTGGGGGTCTGTAGTATACCCCCACAGTGACATTGCTTTTGTTTCTGTCCCCCTGAACTTTTACCCCAATGCTCTCAACCTGGCTTCCAGGATTTAAGTTATGGATCTCTTCACAGATGTAAACATCCTTGACATACAGTGCTATTCCTCCTGTTTGGTCTATTTCTCTAAAATAGATTATACCCTTCTATTGCTACATTCCAATCATGAAATTCATCCCACTAGGTTTCAGAAACGCCTATTATATCATATTTGCTTTGCTGTGTTTAGAGTTCAAGTTCATCTTGTATATTTCCCATTTAGAAGGCAAATCTAAATGAATAACTAGTCTAAGTGTGTACTAAATGTGTATCAAAAGTTTCATTAAGACAATAGTTTTCAAACTTTGCTCCTCCATAGAGTTTGGACTTCAGCTCCTAGTATCTCTGACGGGGAGTTGATGTCCAAAACATCTGGCGGACAAGAGTTTGAGTATCAGTGCTTTAAAAAACATTGACTGAGATAGGAACCTGAGAAGCTGCATTGTACCAAAGAAGATTGTTCATCCATCTAGGCCAGTGTTTTTGAATGATGATGCTGAAGACTGGGAATTCCTGCTGGGGGAAAAGCTCTCCTACTGAGCAGTGATACTTCAGCCTCCAGTAACCTCTCTCCTGTTAGTGCATTTCTGTTTCCCAATTGGCGCACCCAGCCAATCAATCAATCAATCAATCAATCAATCAATCAATCAATAAAAGAAGCTGCCTTATTCTCAGCTGGGCTATTCTATCTAGCCCATAGTCAGGGCTTGGAAAAGCTGTTTCTTGTATAGTAAATCTCAGAATTCCTCAGCCAGCATAGCCATAAGCCATGCTGGTTGGGAGATCCTAGTTGTAATAAAAAAAAAGTCATTTTTAAAAGGTTTTCCCAGGATTGTTCAGTTGGACTGGCAGAGCTCTTCAGAGTCTTAGGCAAGAGTCTTTACAGCCGCTTGACACCTGATCTTTTAAAGACAAGATGCCAGGAATTGAACCCAGGACTGCTTTCAAGCAAAAACTGAGTCTACGATTTAGCTACATTTCTTCTCTTATAGTGTCTTAGCTTATAATAGACTTTCCCATGTAACTCAGTTCTTGGAAGAATAACCCACTTGTCTTGTGTGCGGAACATCAAGCTCTTTCCTACGTGCGTCATGCTGTCCACTCAACATGGGTGGCTTCACCTTCAAATGCTTTGATCAGCACGGCCATTCATGCCATTTCACTGTGAACATAAAACCTTATGCACTGCAGGAAACAGAAGCAATTGTTGACAAAGCTATGTTCCACATAGACACATTGCCAGATAAAAGAGTGGCTCTTTTTTTCATGTCAAAAGTCAGGTCACAAGAGTCTTGCTTCTTCAGACATTTAACAGTGGCCGGAAAAAAATGACACACAATGTGATAAATGTCCTTTTTGGATTTGAAAAGTCAAAGCCCTCTTTCAGTTCTTGAGTTCTTTTCCAGAGGTAAACACTTTATAACATTTTGACTCTAAAATCAGACCTCATCTTGGATGAAAATGCTGTATATGTACTTGTTAATATATTATTCACCACACAAAAACCCAAATGGTTCTGCAGTGAAATTTTCAGTAACATGAAAAAATTATGTTGCTTTCAATTTTATACTAGCAAAATTACAGGTATAGTATAAATTGCAAAGCAACAGGTAGTATTAAGTCAAGGATAGGCAAAGTGTGACTAGGTACCACATGAAGACCCCAAAGGATTTATTTAATGGCTTTGAACTGCCCTTTTTCTGATCAAAAAGAAAGGTAATTATCCTTCTAGAAGCTTCTAGGAGTAGCAATTCTTTTAAGTAGGTTGGAGGAGTCCCTAGAGCACTGTTTAATATGAAAAAAAAAATCCCCCTTTTTAAGACTAGGACATCCAGCCACTTCTAGGATTTTTCCCCCTTTGGCATTTACCAGTCCATATAACCTGCAGAGCTTCCCAAGGGCAGAAAACTGATCCTAGACCCTATGCAGTTGCCCAACCTGCCTCAAGTGGTGTAAGTGGCCAAAGCCTGGGACTAGGACTAGTAAGACCTGGGTTCAAATGAGGCATTATTCAAATATGCAACACATTTGGTACAATAGGAAAATAAAAGAGAACCACTGTGGCATAGTGGTTTGAGTGTTGAACTGGAGGAGGCTTGGAATCCTCACTTAGCCATGGAAACTGTCTGAGGCGCCTCAAGAAAGTCTCTCAATCTCAGAAGAAGGCAATGGAAAACCTCTGAATAAATCTTGCCAAGAAAATCTGATGATAGGGTTACCCTGAGGTCATCATAACTCCAGAATGACTTGAAGACACAACAACAACATAAAATATGCAGTAAGAAATAAGTGAACCAATTAGAAAGAGGCATCTCCTTGATCCGAGCTGTTGGGCTGCCTGTGTAGTTGGGAAAAAAGCTTAGAATAAACCCTGAGTCCAGGTGTCATCATATTCAATTTGCAGCTTTCTTGTGTCTCTCCACAGCTGCTTGTTGTTTGTTGTGTGCCTTCAAGTCATTTTGGACCTATGGTGATCCTAAGGCAAACCTATCCATGGGGTTTTCCAGGGGCAGAGAATGTGTGACATGCCCAAGGTTTCCATGGCCAAACAGGGAATCAAACCCTGGTCTCCAGGGTCATAGTCCAATGCTCAAGCCACTACATCTTTTTTTAAAACCAAGAAAAATGCCTTTTCCATGTTAATGGTAGGAGATCTTACTTTGGAAGTACCCCTACATTCTGTATGCGTTAGCAAATAGTCACAGATCTTTCAGAGACAACAATTTTTGAAACTATTAAAAAATGTTTTATAGAAAAGACATAACAAACGCATCTTGGCAAAGCCTTTTGTTAATTATAGTTCACTGTAGCAAGATTTGTTGTCTTTAGCTGAAAGATGCACAGCTGGGATAAAAAGTAACAGTTTTGTGAATGAATGCACCAACAAATCCACTCATATACAAAATGTATGAAAATTTAAGATGGCCACCTGAATTGTACGAAAATTTAAGATGGCCACCTGAATTTCTACACTTGGTAAGATAGGGGTATTACATAAGGGGGGGGGCACAGCTGTTTCCCTAGGGATAAAAGGACTGCACACCAATTTCGCTCCTATTTTTTCTGAATGGGTCTTCTGAATGAAGACCCCACTCCTTGCTATACTTCACGTGGCAGATTTAAAATCATTTAAAATCAAATTTGCCTATGATCTCAAATGGAGGGGGGACTAATACTCCAGAAGATAGAAATAGAATTCAAAATGACCTTGACAAATTGAAGGGCTAGGCCAAAACTAACAAAATGATTTTCAACAGGGATAAATGTAAGGTACTACATCTAGGCAGGTAAAATGAAATGCACAAACATAGGATGGATGTCACCTGGCTTGAAAGCAGTGCATCCAAGCAAGTTAAGTTAGACTGAGGGATTGGCTGGACTGCCCAAGCTCACCAATGACCTTCATGGCGAGGCAGGGACTTGAGCCAGGTTTTATTCTAAGCCTTTTCTCCCTGCTGCACAAGAAGCCAGAGGCCTGTACCAAGGACTTTACCCCATATGCATATACCAGCCTTCAAAAGTTGCCTGCTGGCTTATGACAGCCTCATGAATTTCATAGGCCATTTCCGCACTAGACTGTAATAGCGCTATTATTTCACTTTCAACATCGTATGGAATCCTGGGATTTGCAGTTTAGGGAGGTGCTGGCTGGCCCCTCCCTAAACTGCAAACCCTAGCATTCCATAGGATGTTGAAAGTGGAATAATAGTGCTGTAACAGTCTAGTGCGGAAATGGCCATAGTGTTTTCTTAGGCAAAGAATACTCAGAGATGGCTTTGCCAGTTCCCTCTGAAATATAGCCTGCAGCACCTGATATTCATTGGTGGTCTCCCATCTAAGTACTAACCAGGGCTCACCCTGCTTAGTTTCCAAGATCAGACAGGGTACCTAAGTGTAGGTGGAGTATAATTGTGACTATCTGTGACAACTGGTCTTGCTATGTGATTTGTGACCACATATGGAGGGCCATCCTGTTTTACCTAGTAGGAGGCCAAAACAGAAAACTTTTATATTCCACATATACTAATCAGTTTACCAATACCAAGATGTGTTATAATCAAGACAGCTTTGAAAACAGACATTAGAAATATGTTCTTCCAGTTAAAAAGTTATAATCATGAGTGTTCGCTTGTATTTTATTTCCCATTGATCAGACAGCAGCGGTGGAGAACATGTGACCCTCTAGATGTTTTGGACCACAACCTCCATCATCCACCACTAGCCGTGCTGGCCAGGAAGTCTTGCAGCCTATGTCCAAAACATCTGGTGGGCGCATGGTTCCCCACCCTTCCACCGAAATACTCAGAGGCCATTTCCGCACTAGACTGTTATAGTGCTATTATTCCACTTTCAACATCCTCAAAGGCCCCTCCCCAAACTACAAACCCCAGGATTCCATAGGATGTTGAAATGGAATAACAGCACTATAATAATCTAGTACGGAAATGGCTGCCGCTTCGCCCCATCTCCCTCCTCCGCCCTCCTTCCTCCCCTCCCCCCGCCAGAACTCTTGTGACGCCACGCATCCTATTTCCGTTACCGTGGCAACCCAACCGCCGCTTGCTTCTCTCCCCATCTTTCTCCCCCTCCCATTCCCGGGCTAGATCACGGCGTTCGGGCGCGATATCGCGAGAAACGGCTAGCGTGGGTTCCTTTTTTTCTACCCGCGCCCATCCAATTTCTTTGACAGCTGGGATCTGGAAGGGTTATGCAAACAGAGTGGGCGGAGGCTTCCGGCCAGGTTTGGCGGTGACGAGGGAAGCCGGGGGCGGGGCCGCTGGCTTTGACAGGTAGAGAGAGAGAGAGAGACAGGAAAAGAAAGCGGACAGGTGGACGTGGATGCGGAGCTCGAGCCGGACGTTTCCGGTGAGGGAGAAGGCAAGCGGACCCCCTTTTTTGCTTGGAGGGGGGAGCTCAGGGGGAGGTTCTAAGGGTGGGCCGTTGAAGTGAGGAGAGTTTGGTAATTTCATCTGCCCGGAGCACCACCCGTCAAACGTAGAGTTCCCCTCTTTTCCCGCAGGCAGGAAGAGGGAATTAGGGACGAGCCTTGCCTCACTTCTGCCACGGAGAGTCAGCCGGGGACGTGGCCCATAGTGGTACTTCAGTCCCAAGTGATGCCCTATGTGGATTTTTCCCACCTCAGGTTGCCAGTTGGCCATAATAATAATAATAATAATAATTATTGTTGTTGTTGTTATTACTACTATTAGCCACCATCATGTCTCTCGTCCCTCCTCTGGCTTTGGTTTTTACAGTAACCCTGTAAGGCAGCATATAGCAATAGCATTTTCTTTCTATACCGCTTATCAACTGAGTGTTATCTAAGCGGTTTACAATGTATTTTAGCTAATTGCCCCCAACAAGCTGGGTACTCATTTTACCGACCTGCGGAAGGATGGAAGGCTGAGTCAACCTTGGAGCCCGGCAGGATCGAACTCACAACCTTGTGGCTTGCAGTACTAACCACTGTGTGTTGACTGGTGCAGCCTCGCAGGGTATCTCCTGTTCTAGTCGTCTGACCATCTTCAATAATATACCATGCTAGCTTTTCTACCACTTTGATCTGAAAAAAAAAAAAAAAAAACAGTAGATGAACTGTTTCACAAGGTGGAAAGAACCTTTGTCACCTGCTAGTATTTGTAGGTCAGGCTAATTTTAAAGCTAATTTCTGGTTTAGAAAATGTTGGGGATCGTATCCTTTGCTAGCATCCCTCTGCTGCTATCTTTTAATTTATGCGATGCTTTTGTCAGCTGTCAGCTGTCAGTGCTTCTCAAACTATCTGATGCGTTGGATCAGAATTTTTTCCGCACTGTGGCAAGGACTGATACCATATTTGTACTGTATTAATGTCATATTCACATAGTTTTCTGGAAACTCACCATGCACCAGTGGCCAATGGCTTGCAAACCATTGGCTGGTCCATAGATCATTTTCAGTAGCACTAACCTAAGCCAGTCTATAGCGTAAGCCAGAGCTTTCCAAGCTTTTCATGTTGGTGACACACTTTTTAGACATGCATCATTTCGTGACACAGTAATTCAGTTTTACTAGCAAACCAGAGGTTAAACTAACCCCTTATAAGAGATACAGACACATACGTAAATTGTAATAACAAAATGTATGGGGACACAAGTTTTCTCATGAAGACTTTTCATATATTTTTAAAAATATATGATTTCTAAATAATAACATAGATTTTAAAGATTGTAGGCGACTCACCTACACACTTCAGGCGACACACTTAACATGTCTTGGCACACCGTTTGGAAAACCCTAACATAAGCTTTTGAGAATATGGTTCTGCTGTGGATGGGAAGCTTGAGGCTGTCAAAGAGCTTTTCTCTGATACAAACAGTTGAAATAAGTTTTGTGTGGCTTTCAAATAGAGAACTCCTAGCACTACCAGTCAAAGGAGATTGTGTGCATATTCTGTCTTGTCTTCCTTAACTTTTTTTCAAGTTAAGAAAAAAGATGGAAGAAATAGTGGGAAAACATGGGAAGGCTACAAAACTGAAAACATAGATCCCTGGGCCCACTGTAAAAGTCTGTAAATCAAGTGTGGCAATTAAACAATGAAAGCTTTGCCTAGAAGCACCCTTGGACCTATGTAGCAGATTTTTTCTTTACACTCAGACCTTCATTCATATTTGAGAACATACATCTTTAACAATATGGGAAATGGCTGTAACAGTAGGCATAAACTGTTGGTATGGAGGTCAATAATAATACTTTCCCAATTTATGTGTCAAAACACTTGCAGAAGTGATACTAAGGGTGGTTCATATAGCTGAGTAGCATCTTCAGTTGAAAGACCAGATGGGAGGCCTGGGAAATCACTCTATCTGAGATGCAGAGAGTTGCTTCCAGAGTACAGGAGTAGGCAGACTGGTCATCTAATTCCACTGAGCCTCTGATGTGTTACATATGAAAATGATTTGGTTAACATTGAGGAGAATGTTGGAAAAAGGTAATGTGAAATCAAGCTTGCATCCTAGGCTTATTTTTCACATGCACAAGCAATGTTAGTTAAATACAAAGGTAAGTATCACTGTGAAAGCAGCCTCCTGTTTGTGAATTAGTTATATGTGCCGTCCCAAGAAATTATATTGACAGGCCCATGCCTCAACTTATAATATGCTTTTGCTGGTACATGACAATGGACCTTTGTGCAGAAAACCACTGTGGGAACTTGGATACAGCCCAGTCTTTTATCTTACTGCTTACCATGCTGGTTTCTACTATTAGTTATCACTGAGAAACCATTCTGTCCTGTTTCAGTGTGGAAGCTGTTCCATGCAGAATGTTGAATTATTAGTCTTTCAGAATTAATGGATATATTATTTGAATACTGGGACTGAAAAGTGCTGTTCATGTAGCTACAAAATATGAAACCTGCTATGGCCTTTATGTACTTCAGAGCTGGTCTTAGGTTCAGAGATACTGAAGTACTTCTGATGTTACTTTGACAGATGCTTAATATTTTATTCAACTTTCTGATAGATTGTTGAACAACAAAAAAGAATTGTTCTTTTTGAGAATTCAGAAGATCTTTCTCACCATTTTTCACTCTAAGCAGCAAATGGAAACCACTTCCTATACAAAAATCAGAGCATAAGAAAAGAGGAGATTGGTATTCCCAGTTTCTGAGGTTCCTTTATGAATTGTGGTTATAGGACTTTTCTCTTTTCTACATACTTTGGGACAACTAAAGTCTCCAGGAAGAAGCCACCAGTAGTTGGGAAAAATGTTTGCAGACTTGGACTATGACATTGAGGAGGACAAGCTGTAAGTACTTTACTTTTAATTATTATGTTTTCTATCAGTAGTTTATATTATGAATTTTGTGTTTTTTTAAAAGCTGTGCTGGCAGTGTTGACCATTCCATAATATTCTGCTGGCATTGGGGGGGAGACAAAATGGGGTATTCTAGGGCTGTCACTGATTCAGAGGATCCATTCCCCCTTATTGTCCCAAAAAAGGACCTTGGGGCTGGCATAGTTTTTAATTTCTCATTGGAGCCAGTGAATGGGAGAGTGTTCATCCTTGGCATCACTGCAGCAATCCAGCAAAGTTGTCGGTGGTTGCACCTCCAAAGATTTACCTATACAATTCACCTATATAACTATTATTTTAAGATTGTTCTGTACTACTGAAGAAGGATGCTGTTTTCAGGGATCAAATACAAGCAATACTAACTCTCTCATCAAATGTAAACCTTTATTTGAGTTCTTAAAAACACAAAATTTATCATGTATCACACAGCACATAAAATATTAGTCTGGGTCTTAAAGGCACTTTGAAGTATATAGGTCTTAATTTTATTCAAATGGAAAATACAGATACACCCAGTCCGAGAAATGTAAGTGGAAGCTGCTATACCTTGATAGTGAGAATTTCATCTGGGAACCACAGGCTTAGTAGAAAGGTCATGACTCTGACCAGGATGTCAAGAAGCAATACTGAAACTATTCAGCTGGACATAGGGCGCACCCAGACTGTGCAAATAGGTTGGGATGTCTTGATTTCACTGCTGTACTTTTATTTCTAAAATCTAAACAACATTTGTCTTGTTCTGTTAGTTTCTGTCAGTTACTGCACTTTGGTGTAGTGGTTAGAGCATTGTACTATGACTCTGAAGACCAAAGTTCAAATCTCCACACAGCGATGAAAAGCCACTGGGTGGCTTTGGACAAGTGACGCTCTCTTAGCGTAAGAGGAAGCCAAAAGGCTAATCTCCTCTGAACAAATTTTGCCAAGAAAACACTGTGATAGGTTTGCCGTGGAATCACCATAATTTGGAAATGACCTGAAAGCACACAACAACAACAACAACAACTACAACTGCACTTTTTACTCTTTATCTGAATGCACAATTTCCCCCTATCCCGATTCCAGATCCAGGTGTGCACATATTGTTGTAGTTCATTTCTTTCTCCTATGAGACTGTGCTTTCTGGGCACACTGACATGAACTAGGGATGTTACCTTTTCATTCCTTCCACACTCCATTCAAAATTTCTAGTTCTCAACTTATTTAAACTAATTTCTCACTTTTCCCTTTTCTATTTTCATACCTCCCCCCGCCCCGTACTGTGCAAGCTGGAGTGACTGATTTTTTTTTAATGAATTTCTCTTTTGCTTGAATTTTATTTTTTATTTTTAAGTCATTTTCAAATTGGGAGTTCAGTGGTATGGGAGAGGCCAACAAAAGAGATGAGAAACGGGTAAAGACAAGTAGAATTTGGTCAGGAATGTTGAATTCTACCCTGTCCCCAAATGCTGCTACTTTCAGATCTACCTGATGAGTGTTTGGAAGCGGATGCCAAAGCAACTTGAAAAACATGTCAAAAACATACACAAAATAGCTTCTGCAACAAAAACCTAATTAGAATGAACCCAGAAATATAAATATTTATATAGAACGTTAGGCAGAAGCAAAAAAAGATAAATTGTTATTCAATTCAAATAAAGATGTTTTGGCCAAACATTTCAGTGCATGATCCAACTGCAGTTGCGCATGAGCTTCCTTTTTTCTTCCTATAAGAGTAAAATATTGAGGACAGGAGAACCCACAGGCATATATGAATGGCTAGCTAGCTTCCTTCCTGCCTCCCCCCACCCCGCCTCCCCTTTTTGCCTTTCTTTCTTTCCCTGAGAAGATAACAGGATTGCTGGTTTGTTTATTTACAACCTTGGTCTGCAACTGTTCTTGTCAACTGTCTGCTCTTTAGTTCATCATCTTATTTTATTCACTAAAGCTCTAGTGTGATTTGTTTCAGAATTGAATAGAATATAAAACAAATATTATTGGTTGTTTTTGATCTGTGCAGATGGCATTGTCCAAAGTTACATTACATGTTGCATAAACAAAAGACAGAAGAAGGCCAGGGGTTACCTTATGTTGAGTAGTACATATAAACCCAGATAGGGAAAAGACAGGTCAGATTTATTGGAAGGGAGAGCTGCCATGCAGGGCATGTTGCAATAATGGGATGGGATTAGAGTTGTAGGGTTGTTTGTATTAGAGTTGTAGAAAAATGCTCAGGTGTTGCTGATAAACTATGAGTTACACAGCAACAAAAACCTGGTCATGTTCCCCTCCCCTCCATCAAATAGAAACAAATCTCTCTGTCTCACTGCCTTTCTGCACTAGATTGTTATAGTGCTATTAAAAAAGCCACTCCCTAAACTGCAAACCCCAGGATTCCATAGGATGTTGAAGGTGGAATAATAAGACTATAACAGTGTAGCATGGAAATGGCCTCACACAATCATAGGCCATTTCCGCACAGGGTAAGTAAAACGTCTGCACCTTGGAGCGGACTGGGTTCGGACTACTTACCATAGATCCGCACCTCAGTCCGCTCCAGAATGACCCTAAGTGGTCCTCCAGCGTGTTCTGGAAAGACTTGATTTTTCCGGTCTTTCAAAATGCCGGCGTGCGCTACTGCGTGCCTGCTCTCCAGTACAGATTTGCAGGCTCACACCAATGCGAGCCTGCGATCTGCAGAGGGCAGGCTTTAGGCTGGCGAGCTTCAGCGTTTGGTCGAGACCCACAACCAACCGGAAGCCACCATTTTGGACACTGGAGTAGTGCGGTTCTACAACCACGCGCTGCTCCACCTCCTCCTGGACCGGACCACCAGAAGATCTGATGAGTAGCGGCAGGGAGCGATTCCCTCGCTGCGTGCAGAAATGGCCATAGTTTAATTGCATAAACACACCCTGTAGGGAAGCCCTAGGCTAGCTGTTCCAAGGTGGCTCAGCAGTTCAGAATTTTTCTTCAGATTTCTCTCCAACACGACTTACAATTGGTTTCAGAAAAAATTCACAAAATATGGACTATAGACACAAGAAAAGAAGGTTTTGTAAACTCATCCTCAAGGATAATCTACAGTCTATCTGCAGTTTGTTTCCTCATAGTGTTGAGAATTACAACCTAAGGCAGGTCTCACTGGAATTCCAAGACGTGCTGAAGCATTGATGTTTTGTCTGGGTTCATGTTCATGTATGTGACAAAAAGATGTGAACCTAAAAATGGCTGATACATCAGCAGTGATGTCCATTACTATTGTCTGATGGCTGTTTTTCCAGCTAGTGCTTGCCTATACCTGTGTTCTCCTGGCATTCACTATAGATTTAGTGTTGATTCTGTTCTTTTCAGTGCCAAATTAAAATTCCTAGTTTGCCAAAACAAGTTTAAGGAGAATTTTAAAATTTTAAGATGGTATATTAAATTCAATCTAAAATTATCTTAGATTAATTCAAGGTTTTTTACATGCTTCCTTTGTGATTTCTATGCATCTGTCTAATTTTTTTGTTATATTATATTGTTCTATGTTTTTGTGCACAGTGCCCTTTTTAAACTAAATAAAAATAAACAATTATTTTAAGTAAATGTAAAAATGAGCCACATGTCACTGTATTGCACTTTGTTTCCTGGGTAACCCTTTGAAATCACTGGAATGGCCAGCTTGTGCAATATTAATTTTTAACGTCTGTATCTTTTTGATAGGAACATCAGGAACAGCTGGTTGTTGATGAAAATTTTTAGGTGTATTTGTGTGTCTCTGCTTTTTTCTAGGGGAATCCCTACTGTTCCTGGGACAGTGACCTTGAAGAAGGACTCCCAAAATCTAATTGGGATCAGCATTGGAGGAGGGGCTCAGTACTGCCTCTGTCTCTATATTGTCCAGGTTAGTGTTTGCAGTAGATGAGTGTTTTATCCTTAGGAAGAAAAGGACAGTATCTTTTCAGCACAGTTCAATACTCAGCTATATTAGAACTCTCTCAATAACCATCTTATGTGCAGACATGAAAGCATGAAAATTATAAATTAGACTCACAGTGTTCCATTCATGGAAGAGACTAAGATCCAACACAGATACCTGCTGGAGGAAGGTGTAGGTAGATGATTTTACCAGTCCTCCTGCAGCCTGTCCCTTCCCTTCTGAGACACCTTCTATGCTGTTCCTGAAGTTTAGGGTGTAGGGAAAAAGATGAATATATGGCTTTCCCCTACATTTTCTTCAGTGGGAATGACCATTGGGTAGACTTTTGTTCATAGGAATCCTGGGTCCAGTACACCAATTATCCTCATTCTCCATTGATTATCCTCTATCACAGAGCAACATGAATAGCAGGTCAGATGAGTAAACTCGTGTCCATTGGTAGTCTAGCTAATTTTTCTTTTTTCTGGGAGTCCTCAGTTTTTTCAAAGTCCAACCCATTCATCAGGAACTATATCATTTTCAGTGGAATGCTTTAGAAAGGAGAAAGCAGAGAAGTCTGTTTCCATCAGGCAAATAGCACTCACCCAAATATGAATCCAACCCATTTATAATTGATCTCCAATAAGACCTTTTTTTTTTTTTAATCTCAGAGAAGTGCAGTACCAAAGAGATTCTTCTGGGAGGAGGAGTATTTTTATCATTGAAAAAAAAAAGGCTGAGCTTGGTAAATATCTTTGCAGAAGTGTACAACAACAACAAAGTATTTATGAATATGGTACCCATGGTACTTCCAAGGTTTCCTGTAAATAATGTGTGCAAAGTGACATGAAAACAAGCAAGAGCATATTGCTGTTCCGGTTCCTCACTCTTTTCTTTGGTGTTTTCATGCCTTCACTTTTTACCATAGGTATTTGATAACACTCCTGCAGCTCTAGATGGAACTTTGGCAGCTGGTGATGAAATCACAGGTGTAAATGGAAAGTCAGTGAAAGGAAAAACCAAAGTAGAAGTGGCTAAAATGATACAGCTAGTGAAGGTGAGTAGTAGGTGAATGCTATAGGAATATGAATGCATTATTGCTATTCAGTGGAAGTGGTGATCTTTTACTTGGAAACACAGAACAGCTGCTCTGGTTTTTGCTGTTCTAGGGAGAAGTGACAATTCACTACAACAAACTTCAGGCTGATCCAAAGCAGGGAAAGACCTTGGATATTGGTATGTGTCACACTTGTTGTCCCTCATGACATTGATGTAATGCAAGCAGCACTGGCTGTCTTGAGCCATTTTCTCTAATTAACCCTAGTAAGTTTGTTCCAACCAGATGTAGTGTAAGCATTGAACTTTGTGGCATAGAAATATGTTCGTGTTCATGGTTTGCATGTCTCTTTCCTGGAATACAGTGCTAAAGAAAGTGAAGCACCGTCTGGTGGAGAATATGAGCTCAGGGACAGCAGATGCTCTGGGACTGAGCCGAGCCATCCTTTGTAATGGTAAGTAGCATGCATGAAGGAAGATCAGGTTTGGCGTTTGTATATATTGACTTTGCCTGGTAAAGGGAAAGACTGTGTCTGCATTTCCAAACAAATACAAAGTGTGTGTATTGGAAACTGGCCTTGAATATATTCTGTGCTTGGTTCCTAATTCTATGGAATTGAGAGTTTCTTTAGTACAATAGCTAAGTAATGAGCTTAGGAATTAGGAGTTATGAAACAGGAAGTCCCCTGTTCAAATCTTGCATTGTCTGATTCTCAGGCAGGCTGCTGTTTCTTATCCTTACCCCCTCATCTGTAGTACAGTTGCCCTCCATATCCATGGATTCTGTATCCACAAATTCAACCAACCACAACTTGAAGATATTTCCCCCACCCCCACTCCCCAAAAAACTCCAGCAGATTTTTTAGTTTACCATTTGGACACTATTTAACTATACCATTGTATATAATAGGACTTGAGCATCCACGGATTTTGGTATCCACAGGAGATCTCGAAACCAAACCCAAACAGATTACCAAGGGCCCATTGTATGTAGAGAATTACCATGCACAATATAGGCTTGTTGTTAAGGATAACTCTGTTATGTAAACAACCAAATACTGTAAAACAAATTGTCATATGAACAGTAGTGCTATGAAATATGCTGGCAATCTCACTCCAATATCTTGAAGAATGGCTTCTTTGCTTCAGTCTGACACCACAGCCTGAATTGTTACTTTAAAAAAGCAGTTAGTTGCTGTTACTTGTAACAATATTTGAGGGATAATCTGTTGTTATTATAATATTTGAAAAGGAGCAAATTGTATTGCTTGTTACTTTTTTGTTACTTTTGTTATTTTAACAAAACTTCATGATTACTAAGAGATTCATGTAAAGCTTGAAACATTATTGTCAAAACCAGGGCTGTGGAGTCAGTATGCCAAACCTCCAACTCCTCTATTTTTCTATTGTCTTGACTCCGACTTCAGCTCTGACTCCCTCATAAATGTCAACCGTATGTTAATTAATAATACCAAATTTTATGTAGAAAATGGTAGCACAAAGCATTTCATCATCACCACCACATCAAGCTACTTAGACTGACAAAACATAAAATATAATTATTTAATATCTCTGAATTAAAAAAAAAAACCTTTCCTAAATTCTGATGCAAGTAAATATGCAACAAACTAGGCGTTTAATATTATAAATTTTTTATTTTGAAGCCAGAGTTAGAGTTGGTACCTTTCTACTGATCTCCAATTTCTACTCCACCTAAAATTGCTTCTGACTCATACTCCATGATTCCACAGCTCTGGCCCAAGTACCTGTGAAATACTTTAAATTGCCTTTTCAAAGTAACATTTGGAATTGACTTGGAAATGTTGTCCATTACACCACTAAAATAAGTTCATTCCTGCTTCTTACATTATTTTTTAGAAATCACTTTGTTATACCCTCATACCCCAAAAAAGTAACAAAGCTAAGTTATCTGTTAGCTGTATCTCTGACCTGGCTCTTCAGAGTCCACAACATGCTGTAGCTTATGGGCTCCTTCTTTTTGTTTTGGGCAAACTGGTCTGAGTTACCCTGGGTTAATCTGTGAAGCCCTGATTTAGGGCAGATGTTCCTTTTTTATTCTCTTGACTTAGAGACAGCATGTGCTATGCATGTATGACTGATGGTCATTGTATGCCAGCTTTTATCTAAGTATGAATTTGCCCTTCTTGTCAAATCTTGAGGAATTCTTTACCTGTAATGAATGTTTAGGATGTATGAGATGTAATGTACATGTCTAAGATGTGTAAGAACTTTGACAGTGGAAACCCAGACAACTTTCCATTGTCCATTCCTACTTACATTCCTGGATATTTCAGTATTAATCAGTCTATGTCATTTTATCATCTCTCTGCAGATGGTCTAGTGAAGAGACTGGAAGAGCTGAAGAGAACTGCTGAACTGTACAAAGGTAAATCCATTATTTTCTATCTGCAACCTGGAGGAGGGGTCTTGCCTTTAAGAAATAATACTGCTGATTATTCCTCAAGAGGTTGAACATAGTCCCTGAGCACATTCTCACCCATAACACAGCATAACCAGCTTGATTCTATCCAGATGCATTGGGCTGCAAGTTTCTATCCATGTTGGGAATAGCTGCAATAGTGGGCACACATAAAGAGTTTCTCAGCTCCAGCTTGCTCTCCTTAATGCAGAAATATGGAAACTATTTTGGCCCCAAGGACTGCATGCAACAGTGGGTGTCAGGAAATGCACGCTAGCAGTACATAGTCAGCAGTGTCTCCTTCCCATCCCAGCTGATGGGATGGGTTGATGTCAGCCTCTCATCCTAGCATTTTGACATCCCTTTGTTCTCCCTGCTCTGTCCTGCTCATCTGATTAGACAGAAGCTCCTGAATTATGAACAAGAACCCAGCAATCTCACTGTACACCTCCCACTGCTCCCCAGGTAACTGATGCTAGGAAGAATGATTGTGTCTTTCAAATCACTCTTCAGATACAACCAACTTAAGTTAGCCGGCTGCAGGAAGAGGCAGGCATACAGTTAGTTGGGTAATGGAGATAGAATGCCTCTGGGACACACCAAAACCATTCAGAAGCTGTGTGCAAATATGCAGGCTTCATGCATGTGCCCTAATGTATACATGGTAGATAACAAAAAAAAATCCGTAATTAGCTGTGGAATTTTAAAAACAGATTTGCTGTGGTTGTTATATTTATTTATATCCAGCCTTTCCCCCAGTCTGGGGTGCAAGGTAGCTTGTTGCTGAGTGACTTCAAGTCATTTCTGACTTATGGTGATCCCTTCATGGGATTTTCTTGGCAAGATTTGTTCAGAGAGGGTCTGACATTTTCTTCCTTTGAGGCTCAAAGAATCTGGCTTGCCGAAGATCACACAGGGGATTTTCTTGGCCAAACATTTGAACCCTGGGCTCCTAGTCCAGCACTCAAACCGCTATACCACACTGGTTCTCAAGGTGGCTTACAAAAGTTAAAACAGATACAGCTAAAAAAATTCCATCATACAAAAGTTGAACATATACTTAAATTATCAATAAAATTAAGAGCAATTAAAAGTATAATCATAACCAGGTTTATAGCCTCCTTTTCTATCTTTTTAAATTTTTGAAGTGAATTACAAAGCTGTCTTCAGTTTATCAAAAGTGGATGTTCACGTGTAGATCTTTTCCCCAAGATCAGCCAACATGTATTCTCTTGTCTAGTGCCAGAGGGCCATGTCAAGGAGCCAGTGCTCTCTGGTGCCACCACTACCCACTGATGCTGACAGGTGATGAAAAGGGCAACCTGTTCCCAGAAGCATCGGCATATGTATACACACACACCAGAAACAGAGCACTTAATGATGTCTAAGTCAATGCAGATTTATTTTGTTTTATTTTATTTATATCCTGCCTGTCTCTAAATCAAGTGGCTTAAATAAGGTTAAAACAAGATACAACTAAAACAATATAGAACAGTAAAAAAAAATTAAATTAGCTATCATGTTAAAGCACTAGTAACTAGTGCTTTAGTAACAAGTAGTAACTTAAAATTGTATGAAATTATTTTAAAAATATAACAAACAAACCTAAAAATGCAGCACACATCCCATTAAAAACCCTTCTCCCCACCATTTAATCCCTAAATGCCTGTTTAAATGGAGGTCTCTTACCTGCAACTGTGTGCATTCCTGACACACTCCAGTTTTGCATAATACAAAATATGTAGCATCACGATATTCCTAAGTCACATTTTGACCTTGTTTACTTCTCCAACATATCTGATTTGGTGCTGAAACTGTGAATGTTGAAGCTACAGAAGCTCCAATATAATGTGTCCTTATTGAATGACTGTTGTTCTTTCTTCCACTTCTGTCTAGGTATGACAGAACACACAAAGAGTCTCCTCAGAGCTTTCTTTGAACTCTCCCAAACTCATAGAGGTAAACAAACCAGGAGACTGCTTGGCTTAAGATTATTGCATGGGCTCTACTGCTGTTGGCAGGAAATCTGTTGTCCTCATATGTCTTGAAAATGTTAAAATGTTCTTCAAGGCTGTATGATAGTCTTATAGCAATATTGATCATTATCCAGAGTAGTCAGAGAAGAGAGTCAGCATTTGTTTATGCTGATGTGGTAAAATTTAAAGAGATAAAAGCACTTGTAGAGTATATACTATACCCATGGTCAGTAACTGAATTGGGGGAAGATTCGTCACTAATGTGCCTTAAAAATGAATTGTGGGATTGACCGCAATCCCCAGCAGTTATGTTTTTGCTGTTTTTTCCCGTAGCATTTGGTGACGTTTTCTCAGTAATTGGAGTTCGGGAGCCTCAGCCAGCTGCTAGTGAAGCATTTATAAAATTTGCAGATGCCCATCGCAGTATTGAGAAATTTGGGATCCGCCTTCTCAAAACCATTAAACCGGTAAAGAAACATGCTGCAGGAGAAAAAGATTGTTAAGGGGTGGGAGAAATCAAAAGTAAGCATCTGATTTTTCTTCATTGTGTTCAAAATAATCTAAAATAACTCTACTGGTGCCTCCAGAGGGTAAAAACAAAAACAAAAAAACCTCAGGGAAAATCAAGAATTTTCAATTATTTTTGTTCTTGCATATTTGTTCTTGCATGAGTTTCTTTCCCTCCCCTCCTTTCCCTTCCCATTGATCATATGTCACAGCCAGTTGCTTACAATTTTTCAGAAAATGATTTTCACCAATTTCCACTAAGCCTTTTTATTATTATTCAGGTGTTATAGTGAAAATATTAAATTGTTTTACAAATATTGTACTAGATAAACAATAGCATAATTTCATTTTAGTGCTAACCATCTTCTTTCCTTTACTTAATCTCTGCTGAATCTGTGCCTGGGAAACAGTAGCTGCGCTTACTTGGCAGCAGCCATCCTTACTGCTTCCAAGTCATCAGGAATACATATACAAGTACAGATACATTTCATTTTAGAAAGTGGAGGTAATGGTTCTGCTTTGGTCAGACCTCATTTGGAATACTGTGTCCAGTTCTGGGCACCTCAGTTCAAGAAGGATATTGACAAGCTGGAGCATGTCCAGAGGAGGGTGACCAAAATGGTGAAACGTCTGAAAGCCATGCCCTATGAGGAGCAGCTTAGGGAACTGGGTATGTTTAGTCTTCAGAAGAGAAGGTTAAGAGGGGACATGATAGCCATGTTTAAATATTTGATGGGATGTCATGTTGACAAGGGAGCAGGCTTGTTTTCTGCTACTCCAGAGACTAGGATAAAGAGCAATGGGTTCAAGCTGCAGGAAAGGAAATTCCACCTGAACCTCAGGAAGAACATGCTGATGATCAGAGCTGTCCAGCAGTGGAATACACTGCCTTGGAGTGTGGTGGAGTCTCCTTCTTTGGAGGTTTTTAAGCAGAAGCTTGATGGCCATCTGTTGGGAATGCTTTGATGTGTTTTCCTGCATAGCAGGGGGTTGGACTGGATGGCCCGTATGGTCTCTTCCTATTGTATGATTCTGAGTACTAGAATAATATAAACCAGCCCAGAGAGTGGGAATGAAAAGCCTTTGGTAATGCTGGGATCTCCCACGAAATAACTTCAGAATGAGAAAAACTTCAAGTGGATATTCAAAATGATATTGGCCTGGGTACAGGAATGAAACCTGGGACTTCCAGAGAAATTTTTCCCATCTGGAGGTGCTCTACAACAAAATAAAATCTTAAGCCAATTGCTTGTGAGAGTTTGGGTAAGAGTGTAATACTGTTTTATTATTTGAATATGATGATTTGGATATGTAGACCAAAGTCAAGATATATGATATGTCACTGTCTAAGAGCTCTTCTAGACAAGAACAAAGTCCCTGAAAGTGCTAGGTTTTGTTCCTGTAAGAACTGGCTTTATTTTGGAAATCCACATGACATTTTCTTCATCCCAAAGTATTTCCTGGGAATGGCAACATTTACCAAGGACTTATTATTCCTTCTTCCCAGGTCAGTTTAAATTAACCCATTATTTTCCAAAATGAAATGTATACCTACTTGACTGTCTGTTCATATTATACCAGGACTGCCTAATATGGCTGCCATCAGTAAACACAGTTGTTGTTTCCAGAATACAGATTCAACACCAGTCAAGTGCGAGAGAGACATTAGGGTCACCAAAACAAAGCAAGTCTGATTTTTAACCCATGTAATATTAGTACTTTGAGTATGAGCCTTGGATGATGATGATGATGATGATGATGATGATGGCCCAATGGAAATTGATGAAAATCAGTTTCTGAAATAGAACATGAGTCTAGATGAGATACATGATCAGTGGGAGTAGTAAGAGGAGGAATACAAGGAAGCTGGGGAGAGAAATCCAGGATATTTCTAGAAAGAGTTTGGGTGCAAACCTGGGAACATGCAGGTGAAATTGAAAGAACTGAAATTGAAAGAAAAAGAACTGGAAACTCTCTTATGAGTGATATTTACAGAGTACTAGTGTAACATAGTCAGAGCCCAAAAGCAGGAATGGAGGTTCCCCTTCCCCAAGTGGAGCAGTTAATCCACGGGATAAGTTGTGGGGGGGGGTTCAGCTGATAGTGAGCAGAGCCAAAAGTAGGCAGAACCTGCTGCACGAGAGGATTACATAGGAATCATTCTCCCTTCTCCATGCTATCCCATCTCTCTTTCATTCTTTCCCTCCCTATTTGCAGCCATCGCACATGAAATTTGGCCATGGTCAGAAACTATCTTAGCCTTATAGTGTTGTAGCTTTGCTTTGAGAAGGGATAGAAATCTTGTTGTCCTTGAGTCATATCTCAGTAAATTCCTTCATATTATTTGCCTGGATCTTTCAGAAAAAAACTGATCTACTCTGTTCTGCTTTATCTTCAGTTTTTCAATATCCGTGTCTTCTTACAGATGTTGACTGACCTGAACACTTACTTGAACAAAGCCATTCCAGATACAAGACTAACTATCAAGAAGTATTTGGATGTCAAGTTTGAGTATTTGGTGAGATGCTCTTTTGTTTGTTTGTTTTTAAAGTGTTGAAAAAAATCAGCCCATCGTGCCTGCTTAGGGGTTAGTTTTCTGGCCGTTTTTAAAGTCTCTAGGTTGCGATAATCAGTCCAAACTTGAAAAGGCACTCTTGGGCCTTCTAAGAAATATCTCCAAGTGGTGAGGGCAAAATGGATGGCCATGACTTCTTTTTCCCATATTGGCCAGTTGTGTTAGGGTTCGGAGATGAAGGTGCATGGTTTTAGATGTCCATCGTTGTTGTACTGGAGGAGTACTGCTCCCATTGCAAAGTCAGAGGCATTGGTTTGTATTATAAATTCCTTCTTGGTATCAAGGTACAATAGAAGCGGTTCTGAGGTGGATTTGTGCTTGAGTGCGTCGAAGGTGGCTTGGCATTTATTCGACCAAGCAATCCTTTTGGGGGATTTTCCCTTGGAATCAGGAGGTTTCTTTAAAACATCAGTTAGCGAGAGGACAATTGTGGCAAAACCTTTGATGAAGTTGTGGTAGAAGTTGGCAAAGACAAGGAATTGTTGCAGCTGTTTTCTGGTTCTAGGGACTGGCCAGTTCAAAATTGTATCAGTCTTGGAGGGGTCCATGTTTAGGGTATTGTTGCAAACTCGATACCCTAGATAGTCAAAAGTTTGAGTGTGAAACTCACATTTAGAGAGTTTAACAAGTTCATTGTCTATGAGTCTTTGTAAAACAGTGCGAACAAGTTTGGTGTGTTCCGGCAGTGTTTCAGAGTAGATCAAAATGTCGTCTAGATAAACCACAACACCATTGTAAAGGAATTCTTGCAAGACTGAGTTAAGGAACATTCGGAAAGCAGCGGGGCCAGCTTGTAATCCAAAAGGAAAGACTGTCCATTGATAATTCCCCAGTGGGGTCGAGAAGGTTGTGAGCCATTCACTGTCAGGGTCCATTCTTATTCGATGGAAAGCCTCTTTGAAGTCTAGTTTGGTAAAGAATTTACCCTTGATCAATTGACCCATGACATCAACTGTGAGTGAAATAGGGTATGCATTAGGCAGTACTGCTTGATTTATTAAGTTGTAATTCACAATGAGTCTCGGGTCTCCTCCGTCCTTCTTTTGTTGGAAGAAGATTGGGCTAGCCGTTGGGGTGGAGGAAGGCTTGATAAAGCCACATTGCAAATTCTTGTTCAGGAATTTTTTTAGAGCCTTCAGCTCTTGTTTGTTCATGGGGTAAATTTTTGGCTTGGGAATCTTGGCACCATCTATCAGTCTTAATTTACAATCAAAGTCTCTATGTGGTGGGAGTTTATCTGCTTCACAGTCTTCAAATGCTTTCTGCAGGTCCCAGTATTCTTGTGGGATTTTTTGCAGGTCCTCAGGGCTCAGTTTAAGTGCTGTGTTAGGTGCTGAGATTTGTTGTCCTGGTATTTGTTTGGCATTGGTAGTATGTTTTAGTAAGCCCCGGGTCCAGTCAATTTGGGGATTGTGTCATTTTAGCCAATCATATCCAAGGACTACGTGGAATTCAATTTTATTTGGTACTAGGAATTTCAGTCGCCCTCAGATGTTCCCTACCTGAATAGGTATGGTTCTGGTCCTTTCCTGAATGAGGCCTCCCGCCATAGGCGAACTGTCCATTTTTGATAATTTGACAGCCTTCTTAAGGGGTTCAAATGCTACTGCAAGTTCTTTGGCCACTATGGGGTTCAGTAAGCTAGTGGTACAGTCTGAATCAACCAGGGCCTGGTACATTCTTAGCTTCCCATCTGTTCCTTGTAAAGTCACTGTAACATATACATGATGAGTTTTAGCTGTACTTACGTTCGCAGATTGGTCCAGATCCCACTCGTCACTGTCTGAGTCGGAGGTAGACAAGGGACTGTCCTTGCCATTGCAAACCTGAACGGAGGTTCCACCACCTGGGTGTTTGGTCTGCGGCTTCAGGGTGTCGGTTTTATGGGATGCGGGCTTGGTGGAAGTGGTCATGGGCTTTTCTTCTATGGCTTTCTTTTGGCTCTGCCAATTACTGGCGGTGTGGCCCCTCTTCCCACACAAGAAGCAGGTCCCTTCATGTAGTCGTTCTTTTCTTTCTTCACTGCTTAGGAAGGTGGACTTTTGGGATCCTGGGGTTCACGACCACTTTCTTGGGCTTGTCTTTGTCTGGAGAGTTGGACACTTTCCAGGATGCTTTTTACTTCGCCGGCTGGTTTCACCCATCCCAAAAGGCTGGCTGGGTTTCCTTGCGAAAGGCAACAGTCCAGAATAGTGGGGTTTAACCCATCTCGGAAAAATTGCTTGAGTGTGTCATCTCTCCATTCCGGGACCTTGGTTGCTATTTTTCTGAATTCACGGGTGTATTCTCCGACAGTTCCCTTTTCTTGGCACAGTTTCCTGAGCTGGTGTCTGGCTTCTTCTTGAATGAAGGGGTCTTCAAACCTCTCTCTGAGGCGGTGCATGAACATCTGGAGATCGGCTTGTGAGTCAAACAAACTGGCAACCCACTCCGCTGCTTCACCTTTGAGGTGTTGGATCAGGTATCTCACTCTGGCAGCATTGTTGCTGAAGCTGTTTCCATAGTCAGCCGTATAGTTGGAAGCCACGTTGAGGAAATAAGTCAGGGTTGCCCCATCTCCATCGTACGTAGCCTTCATCTCTCAAAAAGGTCTAGGCCCCGTTTGGGGTGCCAGTCCCCCAGGAGGTGCTGGGACTGCAGCTTCAGGGGCTGCTGATGTGGGCACTTGCTGCTGGGCATGCCCAAGTTGAGGTACCAGAATTCTCCAGTCAGCTAGCTGAGCTCTCAACCTGGATATCTCTTCTCGTTGTAGTTCCACTGCTTCTTCTCTGGCTAAAAGCTGCTCCATCAGGTTGGTTTCGCTGATAGAAGCATCCCATCTTGTAGTATGGCAGTGTTGTCTATGAGCCGTGTCGAGTCACTCTTCCCAGGCCCAAGTTTGGCCTGTAATCGGGGTAGACACAGGAACTGAGGGTTGTGCTTTGGCTTGCGCATCTGGGGTCCGGCTAGGGGCCGGTGTGTCTCTCTTGGCTTGTTCATCGCCTGGATTTTCAGTAGCTCTGCCAACTGCTCCCTTTTCCAGTGGCTCTTCTTCAGATGTTTGATACGTGTTGTAGAAATTTGAACTTGAGTCCTCTCACTCTGTCAGGAACTGAATTCACACACACAAATAGTACAGTGCATAAACACTATTTATTTGGAGTGAGATATATTGTACAAGACTTCAGTGAGAGGACTAAAGTTCAAAAGCAATAGCAAGTAGTTAAGATTCCCATCCTCCCCCCTCCCTCTTTCAAGAGACCTTGAAGCAGCAAGAGCCTAGCAGAGTTTATCAGTGCATTCCTAGCTTTTGTTTACCTAACAGTCTCTGGTTCCTAGTCTTTGGTTGCAAGCAAGCTGCTACCTATGCTGGACTACACATCCCATTACTATAATATGGAGGGCGTCCCGACACTAACTAGATACTATTTCTTTAGAAAATTATGAGCCAGAGAGTCTGAAATTGTCTCATGTCAGATTCCTTGCAAAATAATTTCAAATATTCTCTCCTGTAGATTGCTTAGTTGTAAGCAAAACAGAGATATTTGCTTCTAATGTACTGAACACTGAAAGCATTTCATACCTCAGTTAAGAATGCTTCAGTTGTAATTTGTGTAATCTGAAATCCTGACACTGGCCGCTACCTGTTGCTCTGCGGGAAAGTAAACAAAGGAAAAAAGGTCATCTCACTGGCAAAGAAGATAATGGTTGGTAGAACACAATAGAAAAAGAGGAAAACCACATTACAGATGGATTGAATTCAAGGAAGCCATGGCCCTGAGCTGGCAAGATCTAAGCAGGTCTGTTGATGACCATAGCTCCTGGAGGTCTCTGATTTATAGGGTTGCCATGAGTCAAAACCAACTTGATCGAAAATAGCAACAGTTTCACTGGTTAGTTCTGAAAATGTTCACTCAGAAAAACATTGAAAATGAAATCTGCATTTGATAGCTAGTCTCAAGTAAAATAGACCCATTAAATCAGGGGAGCTAGGTAAGTTAATGCTCATGCAAGTTCCATTGCTTTAGTGGGTCTACTTTAGTTGAGAACAGCAATTGGATTGAGGCCTTGAGTGCTTATTTTTTGGATGATGCAGAGGAGCAATCCACCATCCTTTGGGTCATGTCCTCTTGTGTCACATTCCAGAGGCAGGAACCATGACACCTTTTCCTTCTGTTGAATTTTTTGAGTCCCGCCTCTCCTCTCTGTTTTTCCAATCTTGCTTTGCCAGTGACAGAATTTTCAGAATCTCTTCGTTCATTTACTGCTCTTAAAAGTTAATTAGTTTTTCTCTTATTTAATTCTTTCTTTGCTGCCTGGATCTTAACATTTTTTTTCTATTAAAAAAAAACACCTCTCCCTTTCTATATTTACCTTTCCAGTGAGGCAAGAATATAGTTATGGCAAGCCTGCAAATGTAGTCAGATGCAGCACGACTTCAAAAAAAAAGTCAAAAAAGAAATTGATGGAGTCTGTGAATCAGGCAGAGAACATACTATGAATGCCCTGTATAGAAAATATGCAGGGAACGGTCAATGAGCCATCCATGGCAAAATTCATCTGGCCAGTAGACAATGTGCCTGTAACTGCTAACTCAGGATAATCTCTCATATACCTGCTGATATGTACTCTAGTCCAACTTTTCCCAACCAAGCTTCTGCTAGATGTGTTGGACTCCAACCCCCATCATCCTCAATTGACATAGCCAAGCATACTGACTGGGTGTGATGGACATACTGATCCAGCACATCTGAGGGGGTTGGGGAAGAGTTCATGTCATAATCTAATCTTTAAGAGTCACAAGGTTTTTGCGTTGACTGCAATAGACTAATACAGCTCTCCCTATGGAAGCTGTTAACATTGTGCATTTCTTACTCCATTTCAGTCTTACTGTCTCAAGGTGAAGGAGATGGATGATGAAGAATACAGCTGCATTGTAAGTACTGAGTCTCTAGCATGCTGCCTACTTCCATTATAATATAGTGTCTCCTCATTGGCATTCCCAGGCTTGGCTGCTTCTACATATTTAAATGTAGGAGATGATGTACTTTGTCCATGATTGCCAAAATGTTTGGCATTATTCTGTAGAATCTAGCACTCTCATGAAAGTTGTTGCCAGTTATGATACCTTACCAAATACCTTCTCTGTGACTCAGTTTTCCCTAAATGTTAAAGGCATTGCAGAGAAATTTGGTAGGAGACTAAGGTTAGACTTTAAGCACTTTGGCCAGTTGTCTTGACAAAACTTGAGAACTATTAAATTTCATTTTATGTTAATTTTGAATTGTTTAACATTGCTAAGCATGGGTTTTTGGGGAGCCCTGGAAGCATCTACCAACATTATATAAAATAGAAATAAGCATGTGTATGTTGATAAGCTGCCTGGTGTCCCAGTCCTGAGGAAAGGGGGCGGTATAAATAAGGTGACTGATGTGTCTCTACAGCTGTCTCTATGAAATGGACCTAGCAATATTTGATCAGAGCTTGGAATATTGTTTCTTTGGACTACAGCTGCCAGGACTCCCAACCAGGAAACTGTGGTCCCACAGAGTAACTTTCCAAACTCTAATTTTTGATAGCTTTCTACCAACAGTTCTATGTTGCATGCCCTGCTGTCCTCTTCTTGAAGAGGCTATATGCCAGTCCTCTTTTTGGAGAATGTTGAAAAGACAGTTCTAACTTCCAGTACCCCAACTCAGTGTAGAATCTCAACAACCTAAGTCAGACTTCATTTAATACAATTGAAGATACATTTTCTTGAATGGTTGATCATTACTATACATACCTGAAAGGAAGATCTGTGACCCTAAGAATGTTGAAGAATCACTTGTTCACCACTCTGGTTTAGATCCTGGACAGATAATAAATTGAATAATTTTAATTCAGATATACTGTCTCTGGTTGTCCATTCCTTCTAAACTCCAGCAGATGGGCCTGTCTCTGAACTGAACAGAAAGCCAAACCAGAAGGAGAGGGCTAGAAAGAGAGGTGAAGGGGACATCTGAAGTGCCAGTTTGTGTTCGGGGAAAGAGAACACTTTCTGAAGTGAGAGTTTGAGCCCCAATTCCACAGCTAACATTGCTTACATTCTTCTCTCCAAACTGAGGGTACTGCCAAGAGAATGAGCAAAACTATACTTGGCATTCAAACATATATGTTTAATTAGAGTGCTGAACACACATGAGAGTAGAAATCCCTGTCAATAACTGTTTACATGCACGCTTCAGAAACAGTAGAGTGAGCATAGTTCCCTTCAGTAGGACATCCATCTTGATCTGTAGTTATGTACCCTTTGTTTCATAATCCTGTTTGCCATGTGATATGGCCTTGTGATGCGTCTCTCTTCATTGAAACTTTAACTGCTCTGCCCTCAGGGTTGTAGGTTTCTGTTCATTCCTCAACAAAAGCTGGCTCAGGGTTTATAGCTTTTCATGATGAGTTACCAGCCAACCAGTGTTGCAGCATGTTCATGTGAGGAGCTGGAGTTTGCTAGGACGCATCAGGGATGCATTTAGTCCTTAACCATTGCACAGTTTATGGCTGGTTGCTACACTAATGTAATATTTTGGGCAGGCACTTGGTGAACCTCTCTACCGAGTCGGCACTGGAAATTATGAATATCGCTTAATCTTGCGTTGTCGCCAGGAGGCACGTACACGCTTTGCCAAAATGAGGAAGGATGTGCTAGAAAAGATGGAACTGCTAGACCAGAAACATGGTAAGTGTAACTACTTTCTTTGTCGCAATTCAAAGGCTTGGTTTGTAAACTTTACTATTACAAAGACTTACCTGTTCTTGAACAGCCTTAGAGATGCAGCTAGATCTGTAAAATAGAAATATCCCATCACCTGAAAAGCTAATGATAACAACATTCTTCCGTCAAGTATGCCTCTACTTTCCACCTGGAGCTGACTGTATTCTTCCTTATGTAGTTCCAAACAGCATACTCAGATGCCAGGATTTGGATATATGCATAGTGGAAGGATGTGTAACTGGCAAATCAAGATCCAGATGTTTTATGAAAAAAATAGCAGGATCATGTTATCACTGGTATAAATTTTCCATACTTTTCTGTATGAAGCCTACTTGCCTGTCTGCTGTCGGAAAGATTTGGAACAGCAAGGGAGTACTGAGGATGGGTTTGGGACACGATTAATGCTGGGATAATACAGTGGCATGAGGAGGTTGAATTACAGATTTTTTTTAACTGAGAGAACTGTACAAGATTAAGATAAAAGAATAGGTGTGGGGCATAGATGTATAGTGTTTTTTTTTAAGCTTTAAGAAAAGATATTTTACTTCTTCAGGAGGATTCAGTAAGTATGAAAAAAACATATGTTTATATTGGAGGAGTAGAAAAGAGCTATACAGGGGGATATACTTACAAAATGTAGCCCACCTTACGTGGACATAAAATAGCAAGGTATAAATAAAAAGAAAGAAAATTTATGCTTCATGATTCTTCTGTTGATATTTCCTGTACTTTGGGATCTCTCCTGTATTTGTGTCTTATCTGCCTCTGAAAGCACATACTAAGAATGCATCCATTCTGGATTCCTATAAGTACAGCTTTAAATATGTTTACAGAAATAATTTTTCTCAATTTAAATATAGTATATCCAAAAACATACTCTTTGATTCCATAGTTTTGGTATTCAGTTGTCTCATTCTAAGATTTTAGAAGGAACGGCATTGGAGAATTTATAAGCCTATAGTAATAAGCACATTTCTCCAGGAACATTCAGGAGTTTTGGTAAGAACTTCTTACCCACAAGTCTGAGAAGTAGGGAAGGATGCTGTGTTCTGTACCCTCTACTCATGGCTCTTCTGCTGCCTTTCCTCCCTCACAGTACAAGACATTGTGTTCCAGCTCCAACGTTTTGTTTCCACCCTTTCCAAGTACTACGATGACTGCTATGCTGTGCTGAGGGATGCAGATGTCTTCCCCATTGAAGTGGATTTGGCACGCACCATGCTGAATTATGGCCAGAAGGATGTCTTCACAGATGAAGCTGACGAGGAGGAGGAGGAGGAGGAAGAAAGTGGTGGTGGAGGTGGGCATGGAAGCGTGGAATGCAACAAAAAGGAGGAAGAGAATGGCGAGAAACTGATTGATGATGCCTGAGCTCATGGACTACTTGATGAAGTGGAAAATTCCTGCAAGAGACTCATAAATTCTATTTCTCTAGGCAACTTGTCTAAAGTGACTTTTCTGTCTGTATAAGGTCAGCCACAGGAAATCAAGATGGTTTTGGATGTACCCCCTAAGGGGGTAGCTTGTACCCAAGGTGCTTGTGCACAGTCCTTCCTCCAAAAATATGTCCTCCTCCCTTGTCTTTCTGAATGGCCTTTTCTCATAATCTCATTGTTCACATCAGGAGGTGGCAGAAGGGAGATGACTTCCCTAGAATACCTTTTAACCCTCATCCAGCGTGGCTCCCAGTGCAGAAGGAGTGTGATTGAATGTGTGGGACACATATCTGCATACATCTACTCACTAAAATATCAGCAACCATTAGTGTGGTCATCCCAGCCTTCTTGTGTATAAGTTAAGCGGGGGGAAAGGCTATGGAAGAGGGAGGATAGCAGAAGGATTTTGGTTCCTTCCTGCCTTCCTCTTCCACTGATAATTTCTAACTGTATTTCTTTAGCAAGTGAGTTTAGAGTGAGAACATGTTGATTTCTTACACTAACCCTTATTAGACAAGAAAGGATGAAAGGTAAGTGTAAATTGGATGAAGAAAAAAAATAGCCTCGGTGTCACTGATAATTTAAAGCACATTGGAAGGGCATCCAGGAGAATCAGCCCAAGCTTTATCCTCAGTGGGATCAAGTCAGTATAGATAGGCAATGTGGAACCTGATACTGGGGCTGGATTACCATGGTTCATGTTCCCAAGTCCCACTTGTCTTCATGTGCAGTGAGTTGTGGTTGACCTTAACCAAATTTGATCCTTAAGGATCACATTGCCTGCCTTGGGTGCTCTCCTAACATAGGTGCCTCATTGCATGATCTTTTCTTAAAAAAACTTAAGCCTTATCCAGTGTTTAACAAGGTGTTAAATTAGGAAACTGTAGATCAGGATGGATGGGGAATGGTGTCTAGGGAAGGAGTTGATACCTACACTGAAGTACAAGATAAAACAATTAATTTAGGTGTTCCAGTTCTCAATTTGTACCCTATATTTTGATGATGTGTGCACACTTTCTTTTATACCTTTGGAAATGGAGTTTCTGAGGACAGAGAGCCTATTAAGAGCCTCACAGAAACACAAACACATGCACACACCCCAAAGGGAGCAGTGGGAAGAGCACTCAGATATTATTTGGGGAATTCTCCCAGTCTTGTGCTATTATGAGATTTCTAACTTGCATTTTTGTCCTGATTAGCAAAGATTGATCTTCTGGAAATAAGGGAAATTGGCTTTTCCTCGCTTCCATACAGACTGTGCCAACAGGCAAGGAGTGAAGCTTTATAAAATATTAATTTGAGTTATATGCTTCCCCTTGGTTTTGGTTTTGGTTTTCTGTTGCCTCTTTCTCTGTAAATGGCCACAAAAAGGCCACATGGTCCAGGGTGCATTTCAGTAGGCTTTTACACGTCAAATGGTGTGACTAATAAAGAGAAATGTAAACTTCTTGTCTTCTCCTTTTGCTCCTGACTTTTAACCATTTGGTTTATCACAAGAAGAGACATGAAGGGCAGGCACTGTTGAGAAAATCAAGCTTCCTCTATGGCTGAGAGGCCTTCAATTGTACCACCCATCGTAACAATTTTGAAATTTGAAAGTACAGTACAGATAAATGGAGGTGACTCCTACCTTTCAGAGCTGTTCCTTGGCTTAAAGGTCCTGTTCATCCTTTGTAATAGATTTCCACATAAAAATGTACTGCAGCACCAGAACATATTTAACAGTTACACAGTCTAATTGAAAGCAGACAGATGTTTTGTCATTCATGAGCATTGTACAGATACAAAATGGCCATCTTGGATGTCTTCTGAATTCAGAATGAAGGCTGCATAGCCTTCCAAAATGTCAGAGATCTTAAAGAAGAAGAAGAGGAAGTAGCAGTAGTAGCAGTAGCCACAGATGATCTCTTCTGGTCTTGAAAACTGGTTGTTGTTGTTTTTTTTTAATGTTAAACAGCAGTGGGGCAAGGACTGTGAGTTATCTGAAAGGTGAATTTCTTCTTCTAAAGCTTCCAGGAGAGGCAATTCACACCCTCCCTTTTTTTGTGAGAGAATAGGCAGTCTGAGAGAGGTGGGAAGCCACAAAAACATTACTGGGGAGCTGCACCCATCCCAAGGGCTGTATTTTGCCCACTTTTGCCTTAAAAGAAGAACTGCGTGCCATCAGGAATGGTTCCAGTTCACAAGGATTGTAGCCATAGTGTCCCCCATTGCTTGTTGCTATCCAGAGTTTTGCATAAAGTTTCTGAGGCTGCTTTCTTCGCGCAGCTGTTGGGTTATATGAAAGTGATCTTTGTGTGCAATGTGTCTAGTGCTAAGCTTTACAAAATATGCATGTCTGTGTGCAGGCACACAGAGTTTGCTCTGTTGTCAACCTCCCAGCTGCATCACAGCAGACATAGTGAATCTTGGCCTTTTTTTTTGGCTTCAGGGAGTAGAAATGGGGAGAAGTTGAACAAGTGTAAGTGCTAATTACCAGTCATCACTCATTAGATAATAGTTGCGTTACTTTAGGCAGATTGCTGGAGAAACATTTTTGTATTTTTTTTCCCAGCATTTCAGATATTTCTTTTCTTCAACATTCTTCAGTGATGGTTTGTCCTGAAATTAAATCCAATAAAATGCACTGCATTTTTCAAAGGTGAGAAAATTGGGCCCTTGGTGGCTGAGGTGCTATGTTCCAGAGAAGCCTGCTTAGAGGATGGCTGGGTGGGTTCATGAAATCCATTATGTTTCCTCAGTTCTCATATACCAGGATCTTCATCTTCCTCTATATCCATAAAGAAGGCTACTTGCTCTCAGTTGAGAGGAGAAGATGTGGAGCTTTTCAAGAGATGTGCCTCACATACGTTGCTATACAGAACAGGACTATGAACGGTTGCTGAGCTGGCAACTCTACTTGGATGCAAGTACAGTTTTCAGGGAGATCATTGCTGGATGTTTGGAACTTTAACTCTTATCAGCCCTATCTGGCTTGGGCACTGGTAAAGGATGCTAAGACCTGTAGTCAAAACAGCTGGAGTACCAAAAGTTCCCCAATCCTACTTCAGACCCCTCAATTGGAAGTACAGTTGGAATTAGATGATCCACTCCATATGGTGATAATGAAATATTCATTGTATGTGAACTTCCTCACTATTGCTTGTAAAAGAGGCGTTTTAAAAGAACATTGCAAATAAAAACTTTACTCAACTAAGCTAATATGTGATACATGCCATTTATCACAAAAATAATAAGTTGCCGCCCCTTAAGACTTATTCCCACTTCAAGACACTTCCCTGTAAGGAGAAATCATAATGACTTGCTGATGGTCCAGACAATGGGGAATAACATCCAGACTCCTGTGGGCCTCTGCAACACACATTAATTGTCTGATCCCTCTGTGATGTAACACAGTTCCTTTAAGGTGTTCCTCTGGGGCATTTTAGGTCAAGTTCTTGAAGCAGCCGGAAGGAAGGCTTTGACATGGGCTGTTTACTGGATGCCTGATTGTAAAGCAGATTAAATGTGATTTAAGCATGCCCAAGAAGGTAATTTTCACCCAGAAATCCATCCTTAAAGACCTGAGATGCCTTTAGCCTAATTTTCTTGTTGCTCAAGTAAAATCTTTCATTTCAGCCTCTTGTCTACTTCTTTGTTCTTTGGTGCAAACATTGTTTCATTTATATAAATAGAAGGAGTGAAATATATTCTGTGCCGCATGGGGGAGTAATGGATTATTTCACAGAGCCTTGGTATGTCTTGCTGGGAGACTGCAGAAGTTCCTTGTGAGGGAAGGCTGGTCAACATGTGCCCCTTCAGATGTTGGACTGCATTTTCCATCAGTCATAGCCAGCACTGTCAGTTGTGGGGAATGATGAGGAGGTGGTGGAACAACAACTGGCAGGCCACAAATTGCCCTCCTCTGATGTCAGGGCTCCCCTGTCTGGCATAATTACCGCGAAGTAACAAATTTTTCTGAAATACAGGTGACTGATTTAATCATTGGGCGCTATTAGACAGTATCAAGCTACAGTACTATGAAGAAGGGCAAATATTCTCACTAAACTAAAGGTTTGGGGGAAACCATTCTACAGAGAAGAACATTTCTGTGTTAACATTGATATAAGTTTAGAAGGTAGCCAGCTATACAACAGTTTTGTCACTAGTGTCTGTTTTTTTTTTTTTCCTTTTTCATCTTCTCGCCTGGTTACTTTTAACCATTTTTAAGATACCAGAATTGAAAGATAATTGCATACAAGGCATGCATATGTTACACCTGCTTTTCAGGACTTGCTTTTCAGTTTTTGAGATTTAATTATCAGTTTTTAGGTTATCAAGACTACAGCAAAAATGCCCACAAATGGGACATGGTACAGATGACCAGACTGAATTATCACAGATTACTTCACCACTGATATATGTGTCCATATAATCTAGGATCAATGCTAACAGAACACCTGTTCAGTGGCAATTCTGGCCTTATGAAATAACACTGGAATTGCTTATGCCATATCTACGCTGCGGTGCTAAAATTTGCTTCTTTCACATATTAACGCCAACAATTTAGCCAGTATCACAAGACTATCTGAAATGCGGTGAAAACATCTGGAAAATTTGGGAAATGTACTGATAAATCTTTTCCTCAGCTGGTATCACCCCTTTCTTTTAATAGTGAAGTGGCACAGCTCAGTTCTGCTCTTTGTTTTTAGATGATCATTATTTGCAGTTTGGCATATTGCTCTTTTTGCATCTGCAGGTAGACTGGAGGGATTCTTTCGCAGCTGCAAAATCTCACATGGTATCTTTGTACTGAGAGCAACGGTAGTAATGGAAAGAGCAGCAAAGAGGTGAAAATTTCACCCAGTATCTTTGCATAATGTGCAATAAGTCCACCAAAACCAGGGCAACCTCAGTCATGTGGAATTGACCAGGTTGAGATTTTCTGGAAGACAACTGGATTTGGGCAAGCAAAATTAGGTTTCCATAATAGCTGAAGCCACAGATTTTGTATTGTTCTTAAAATGGCAACAGTACAGATTACCCAGACATCTTCACTTCCATGTATGAAGTGCATGCATATGGCTGAATCTCTCATATCAGTTGATGTTCTCTTGGACTAGCACATTCACAACACATAGATTACATAAGGCAATAGTTTTTATTGGATAATATGTATGTTTTCATAAGCATTCAAATTTCAAAATGGAAGCTAAAGTGAGTCCTGGCATATAAAACAAGTTCTGTTAACAGCACAAATATCTGATCTCTTCAGCAAGTGTATTGGTCATGAATGCTAAGTATTTCTGCTTCTCTAGAAATACATTTGCTATATAAGTTTTTAGACGGTATAAGCCATGAACAACAGGTTTATGCATTAATGGCAGGATCAAAAGTTTTTAAATTCCTGCAACATTCTCATGCCATGCAAAAAAGGCAAATATGCAAGTGTAAGAGAGGGTTATACCAATGTATGTATATCCAACAGGATTCTACCTCATATCATAACAGGAGCCATGTTAGATCAAGGCCCATCTAGTCCACAGTTCTGGCTGAGGTTCTGTTGGCTGGTGTTAACTCTATCTGTGTGTGGGAGGGCATAGCAATAGGGATAAAATGGCAATGGGTGCTGCAGTGATGGAGGTGGGAGGCATGGGAGTGGCAGTGAAAGTCATTTCTTGCAGGAAAGAACAATGCACTGTTGGCTCCCAAACTTTTCCTGGCAATGGAGACAGCTTTCTCTGCTTTCTTCTCTCCATAGCTACACAACACTCCAAAAAGTGCCTTACATCAGTGTAGCAGGCCATTACACTGGTATGAGTCACCAACAGGATTCTGATCTTTGTTCACACAGTGGCCAGCCAGTTGCCTATGGGAAACCTACAAACAGGACAGGCATGCAACAGCATCTTCCTATGAGCCAGTTTGGGTGGGGAGCTAGTATATTGCAAAATGATAACACACCAGCAGACAAAAGTTGATAAAGCACAAGACAAATGCTATAAATACAGGACTATTGTATAATAAGAAATTCAGTAATAATGTGTGTGTTACTACAAAAAAAATATATAAAGCATGAAGTTCCAAAATATAGTGAAATAATGCCTCAGGCAGGCAGCTAAAATTAAAACTGTTCATATGGCAAAGAGATAAATAGTCTCCACAAAAAAAAAAAAAAAAACAGGAACAGAAAAATACTTAAAAACAGAAAAGGGAAATTCAACTGGTATCTGGGTAATTGGTCCATTTCCTATAGTTCATAGAATCATAGAAATGTAGAGTTGGAAGAGACCACATGGGCCATCCAGTCCAACCCCCTGCCATGCAGGAACACCCTCAAAGCACTCCCGACAGATGGCCATCCAGCCTCTGCTTAAAAACCTCCAAACAAGGAGACTCTACCACACTCCGAGGCAGCAGATTCCACTGCCAGACAGCCCTGACTGTCAGGAAGTTGTTCCTGAGGTTCAGGTGGAATCTCCTTTCCTGCAGCTTGAATCCATTGCTCCTTGTCCTGGTCTCTGGAGCAGCAGAAAACAAGCCCTCTCCTTCCTCTACGTGGCATCCCTTCAAATATTTAAACATGGCTATCATGTCCCCTCTTAACCTTCTCTTCTGCAGACTAAACATACTCAGCTCTCTAAGTCTATCCTCATATGGCATGGCTTCCAGGCCTCTCACCATTTTGGTTGCCCTCCTCTGGACTTGCTCCAGCTTGACCATGTCCTTCTTGAATTGGGGTGCCCGGAATTGGACACAATATTCAAGATGAGGTCTAACCAAAGCAGAGTAGAGTGGTACCAGTACCTCCCTCGATCTAGACACCATACTCCTATTGATGCAGCCAAGAATTGCATTGGCTTTCTTGGCTGCCGCATCAGACTGCTGACTCATGTTCAGCTTGTGGTCTATGAGGACTCCTAGATCCCTTTCACATGTACTGCTATCCAGCCATGTGTCCCCCATCCTATATTTCTGTATTCCATTTTTTCTACCTAAGTGTAGGACCTTACACTTCTCTCTGTTGAATTTCATTTTGTTAGCCTTGACCCAGCTCTCCAATCTATCCAGGTCATTTTGAATTTTGATCCTGTCCTCTGGCGTATTAGCAACCCCTCCCAATTTGGTGTCATCTGCAAATTTGATGAGAATGCCCTCTATTCCTTCATCCAAGTCGTTGATAAAAATGTTGAACAGCACTGGGCCCAGGACAGAACCCTGTGGCACCCCGCTAGTCACTTCTCTCCAGGATGAAAAGCAGCCATTCGTGATCACCCTTTGGGTTCGGTCGGTCAACCAATTACAAATCCAACTAACAGCAGCCCTGTCCAGCCTGTATTTTACAGCTTCATTGCAAGAATGTCATGGGGAACTTTGTCGAAGGCCTTACTGAAATCGAGATATGCTACATCCACAGCATTCCCTTCATCTATCAAGCTAGTAACTCTGTCATAAAAAGAGATAAGATTAGTCTGGCATGACTGCGATTTAGTTCTTTTTTCAGGTGTAAAGAAAATGAGGCAGTTATCTGGATATCCATTCTTTTTCTCCTTTTAAGTGATCCTCTGCCCTTATATTTCTATGAGTATTTATTTAGTTGCAGTATTTATATTCATATTCAGTATTCATGACTTTTTGCTGATTGCATTCACTATGTTTTTATATTACATGCCTATGGCCTTCTATAAAATTAAATTTAATAGTGTTTTGTAATTTACTGCTCTAACTTGCATGTATAATTTTGATCTTTTGGATATACTGCAAAAAGGACGTGGTATATTTCTGAATATGAGTTTTGAAAGAACAGAACATCTAGCAGCTTCATTTTCTCCTATTTTAGCCATGCAGAGGAAGTTTAGCCTATTCTAACAAAAGGACAGAAGCCTATCTGGAATGAAACATTTGAGTTGTATTTTTAGCAAACTAGGTTGTACCTTTCACTTACAATCTGTCAAAAACTACTTCAGTGTATTGAACTGAAGGCATGACTTACCTGAAATGTTTGCACTGAACATTTACTTGATGGCCTTTTATCAGGGATGATTTAGCTATAGGTTCTTGTACCATTATGGGACCGGATACATCATTCTTTAGATACCTTCAGAACTCTATGATTCTATGTCTAAAATTTCAATGCAGCGACTTCATTATATTCTCTCACCACCTCCTTTCAGACACAGAACCCCCAACCACCATACTCCTGTCTTGGTTCATGGTCTGGTCACCATCACAATCACCAGGAACTAATCTAGAGAAGATATAAGCTTCTATCTTTTACGATTATAGATGTGTGCAGTAGTAGGCATCTCCCTGCTCACATACTATGTCTAACAGAAGCTTTGGCACTTCACCCCTCTTTCCAAGCTGATCATACTGCTTTCCATCCTAGATGGTGTTCCTTCTGGTGTTTGGCATATTAAAAGTATCATATCCTATGCCTCTGACATAAAGAGCAATATCATACTTAAGGATCATAATGATTACATGGTGGCCTCCTTTGCTGGGCTCTGGGTCTGTAGAGGTAGTTTAGAAAAAAGGTGTCAGATAGAATCAACAGTAGCAGCTGGGTCACTAAGCACCTTTAATTTAAAGGTTTGTCAGGGCAGGCTCATGCATTGCAGGAGAGTGTTATGGAATTCTGTAGGACATTAGATGAAATGACATGGCTTGTTTTCCTTAGAGAATTCTGTTCATGGAACCATTGTACTGTAAAAAAAAGTAATCACTGTTATCAAGACACTCCTATTCTCTCTCCCCATCATCCAAACCTGTCTGCTTTCCCTGTATACTTTTCCTTAAGTCAGACCAGGTCCCATGCATTGGTAGTACTGTCTTTATTGATCAAATTGGACCTCCAGGTAGTTAAAAACTGTTTCTTTCCACGGTGTGAACAACATTGCAGCCACTTGGTGCCAAAACTTCACCCTCCCCTGCTGGCTGCCCAGCTCCATCCACATTCCTGTTCTCTGTGATGTGATTCACTGCATCAGCCCCAGCATTGTTGATGCTACGAGGCAGGTGGTGATGGTCACCAGTGTGATCCTCTCCTTCCTGTATATCTGATTCGGCTTCCTCTGTTTCACTCCCACCTCCAGCTCCAGGAGGATTCTCTTCTGGTTGAGAGCTCTTCTTTTTTCCCCTGCTCAGACAACAGTAGGAAGCAATGGCCAAGAAGAGAGCAGACAATGCAACTTCTGAGCCAGCCAGGTAGAAGATAACCTCATACTTCTTCAGTGCATCCACCAGTCGCCCTAGGATTTAAGCAAAAGGGAAGAAGCACAGTGTGTTATAATAGCCATCTATTCTTTCATGTAGTTACCATATTAAAGCACTTATAAAGAACCTGGAGCCTGGATTTTGTGAAAGTTCACAGATTTTAGAGAAAAGTTAAATCAGGTCCATGAGTGGTATTTACATTCAAATAAATTCCTCCCATATATTTTTTTCTGTCAAAACACTGAAGTAATAGAGGCTACAGGGCAATGGGAACACCTAGCAAGGGAACAGGATGAGCAAGTTGGCTGGCATCCTACTGAGCAGGTACGAATACATGTTCAGCATTCATATTTATGAGTGTGACACGATTACCAGGATCACAAATATCCTCCTCCAAATCAACCTCTGGCCAGCAGCCAGACCGAGTGACAGAGATCTGTTCTGTAGATAATCAGGGTATAGCAGGATGACTTGACCAACCCTGTCTTGCCAGCATTCTCCAATGCAACCAGGAGTTATGAGAGGGATCTTGCCTCTGATTGTCATGCCAGAGATCACTAGCGGGGACGAAGCTGGAAATGTCATCCTCCTGTGTCCCAATGGCCAGCAGAACAGACCTGCATTGCTTAGTAAGACTGCTAGCTGTTAATGTAGGTTTGGAGAGTAGGTCCAGGAGATGATACACAATTAAGCATTCTTAGTTGTGTCTGTGATGTAGGATCACAGCTGTTGTTTCTTTTACATGCGCTACCTTATTAACATACCCAGTTTAAATCCCTCTGTTCTAAGCCTTTCCTTGAAGTCCCTTGTCTCTAGCTACATGGCTTCAGTTTTTTGTGTGTGAGTTTGTAGGAAAGTAATTGCTAACCCACAGATGTTGTTGGACTGCAATTCCCATCAATCCTGTCTAGCACAGCCAATGGTGAGAAATTGCAACAGAAGGACCATGGGGAAATGAAAGGAAGGCAACAGAGAGAGTGGTGCTACAGAGAGACAGCAGATGAGGAAGAGAATTGTAAAAGCTGGTGATACAAGCAATAAAATACCAATCAGAGTGAGATGGAAAAGTTTAAGTTTGTGTGCAAGTGTCTGAGAGAGTGTGTGTATGCAAGAGAGAGAGGGAGAAGATGTCACGTATTAATTCCAATTAACCTGGCAGAGCTTATGTTGCAAGTTTCTAGTATGTGGAGACCACTATGACAGAGCTTTTCCTATATAAGAAGCAGAAATAAATTATTCTGATGTTCAGTAAACAAATTCTTTTCATGGTTCATGGTGTGCTCAAGTTTAAGATGCTTTAAAAACTAGAACTGGAAAATGTGTCATCTCATACAGCTGACAGACAAGTGAGTTTCAGAACCTGTGGACTTTATATTCAACTTAGATCTCTACTATGAAAACCTCCTGAAAGTTCCTGAGTCTCAGCACTATCAAGGATCACTTCTTAGATGAGTATAGGCCCACATAAACAAACGGGGTAGACAAGGGAAAGGTGCAGCGCTTTTCTTAATAAGCTTGTGTTTCCTCAAGAAACCTGTGTCCATGAATCAAGCTATAAACTGGAGATTCACTACCTTATAAATAAATAGGTCTTTCAGCATAATAGAAGCTATCATGTTAAGTCAGGCTGAATAAAAAGAGAGAGAGAAAAAATCACAATATCCAGATGTTAAGATTTTAAAATAGATGTTAAATATTTAAGCAGGGGAAAAAATAGATGGCTGCAATCCCACATTGGGAGACATAGCTACAATAGTCTCCTGTTCAACTCCCTCAAACCCAAATTTTCTCAGCTTCAGCTTCCTGAACACAGCCATTCCCCAGTTGGTGGAGAGTGGGAGAGCAGCAGGCAAGCATTCAGCTATTTTCTTACAGGTGGGCACACAGTGACAGCAGAGGTCCTCCGGAGGTCCCTGCAGATGATGTCATTCCTCTGTTTCTGGCTATTGGAAAATAGCTGGGTGCTTGTCTCCTACTCCCTCCTCTCTCCACTAACTGGATACGGCTGGGTTTCATGTATTTGGGTCATTGTTCAGTTGGTAAAGAATTCTGACTTCTACAATGACCAGAAAAGGAAGTTGCAATAGAAGTCTAGCTGATGCTATGATTATTCACCACCAAGAAGATAGTCAGACATTTTCAAAAGATGTATGTTGTACGGCTTGATGGCATTTTAGTTGTAACCAGATCTCCTTAGGAGCTATACACTCCAATCTGAGAGCAATTACTGAGTGGAATCCCACGGCTTGACATGCTAAAGGAAAAAGACACCCAGCAAAGGTGGGAGTTTATAGAGAATGAGCTGCAAAAAGCACAATTGCAAACAATCCTATGGAAGAAGAAAAATGAGAAACATCTGAAAAAGCCAATGTGCACAGCAGACTCAAGGAGGAAATGGCGGGGGGAGGAGTATGTATGTAGAATGGAAAGAAGGACAAATCACCAAGGAAGAGTGCAGATATGTAGCCTAAGCTTGTATGAACATTATAAGGAAAGCTAAAGCTCAAACTGAGCTCAGACTTGCTAAGTAAACAATAATAATAATAAAAAGGCTTTACAGATACATTTGAGACAAAAGAATGACCAAGGAGACATTGAGACCACTGTTTAGTCTGCAGAAGAGAAGATTAAGAGGGGACATGATAGCCATGTTTAAATATTTGAAAGGATGTCATGTTGATGAGAGAGCAGGCTTGTTTTCTGCTGCTTTGGAGACTAGAACAATGGAACAATGCATCCAAGCTGCAGAAAGGAGATTCTACCTGAACCTCAGGAAAAACTTCCTGATGGTCATAGCTGTCCAGCAGTGGAATATGCTGCCTCAGAGTGTGGCAGAGTCTCCTTCTTTTTTAAGTTTTTAAGTTTTTAAGCAGAGGCTGGATGGCCATCTGTTGGCAATGCTTTGACGTGTGTTCCTGCATGGCAGGGGGTTGGACTGGATGGCCCCTGTGGTCTCTTCCAACGCTAGGATTCTAGGATTTTATGATTCAAGGATGGCAAATGCTAACAGATCACAATGAAAAGACAGAGCTACTCAGTACTTATTTTGCTTCAGTTTTTCCCAAAAAGAGAACTGTGCACTTCCATGCATCAGCAGAGACTTTGGCAAGCAATCTGTATCGCAAATCAAGATTGATAGGGAGTTAGGTAGGAATCACCTAGCTAACCTAAAAGAGTTCAAATCTGTAGGGCCAGATGAACTGCATCACAAATTACTGAAAGGAACTTGCTAATGCTATTCTCTGAGCCTCTTGCCATAATTTTTAAAAAATCTTGGAAAACAGATGAGGTGCCAAAGTTCTGGAGAAGGGCAAATGTTGTTTCTCTCTTCAAAAGAAGGCAAAAAAGAAGACCCAGGAAATCACAGACCAGTCAGCCTAACCTCAATACCAGGAAAAATATTAGAATAGACTATACAGGAATCTGTCTGTAGTTACCTTGATGACAATGAAATTATCCATAGAAACCAAAATAGTTTTGACAAGAACAAATCCTACTGAAGTAATTTTATATATAATATTTGATCAGATCATAATTAGTAGATGGCGAGAATGCTGTGGATGTCATTTATCTGGATTTCAGCAAAAAGTTTGATAAGGTCTCTCATAATATTTTGATTAGCAAACTGATTAAATGTGGAATAGATAGGAACACTGTCAGATGTACCCATAACTGATTGGAAAAACATGTTTCAAAGAGTCATCAATCATCAATGGCTGCGCTTCAAACTGGAAGGAGGTCTCAAGCAGAGCAACTCAGGGTTCTGTCGTAGGCCCATTACTCTTCAACATTTTTATCAGTGAGTTAGATGATGGGGTGGAGGGAATCCTTATTAAGCTTGCAGATGACACAAAACTGGGAGGGTAACTAACACACTGGAAAATAATAGCAGAATTCAGAAGGATCTAGATTGGGCAGAAATTGATGAAATTAAATTATATACACACAAATAGAAAATTCTACATTCAGAGCACAAAAACCAACTGCACAGGTACATTGCCCCTCATTTTAGAAGAATATAGACAAGTTGGGTTAGGTTTAGAGAAGGGCAACTAGGACGGTAAGATGTATCGAGAACAAAACACACGAGGAAAGGTTGAAAAATCTGGGCATATTCAGCTTAAGAGAAGACTGAGGGTGACATGATTGCACTCTTTAAATAACTCAAATGCTGTCACAGAGGGGAGGGGACAGGCCTGTTCTCTGCTGCCCCAGAAGGCAGAATCACATCTAATGGTTTAAAGTTACAAATTTCAAGTGGCCGTTAGAAGGACCTTCTTTAAAGTAAGAGTGGTTCAGCAATGAAATCAGTGGCCTAAAGAAGTGGTGGAGCCTCCCTCTCTGGGCATCTTCAAAAGAGGCTGGGCAGAGCTACCTGATGGGGATGCCTTAGCTAGAGATCCTATGTTGAGCAAGGGATTGACTAGATGGCCCATCGGACCCCTTCCAACCCTATGATTCTATGACTCTATACCTCTGCCTGCTGAAGCTTCATGATTTCTCATTAGTATGGGATGTGCATGCTGCATGTGCTCAACAGCACTCTCTTTCACCTATTCATCTCCTTCTTTGGTGGTGGTTGGGATGGTGGGGGTGATGATGATGATCATTATTACTTTTTTTCAGGGTTGAACTATGGTATACAAAATTGGACCCTGAGCTAAATCCTGATAAACTCCACTTTACACTAAGCTCTGCAAAAGTCACTTTTCAGGGGCTTACCTGCAGACGGTGGCCCAATAAGCACAGCAAAAGCCTCAATTAGCAAGACAAGCCCAATGGCACTGGAGAACTTCTGTGACCCAATGATAGCCATGAGCACTTCAAACTGCAGTGCCCCCACCATTCCATAGGAAATGCCAAAGAAGATACAGAAGAGGACAAGGGACGTGTAATCGCTGGCCCTGGCACTGAAGATATCAGTCAGGCCATTGAAGAGCATGGCAAAGCTAAACAGGTAGGTGACATGAGGCCGTACCCACTTCAGACCAGCAAGCATCCCGCAAGATGGACGGGAAAAGATATCGATGAAACCGATGATGGACAACAGAAACGCAGCATCTTTGTCTGGCACTCCTGTGTCTTTGGCATAGTTGACCAGCAATATGGTGGGCACAAAGAGACCCAAGACCATGATGAACTTGGCAATGGCGTAGATGACAAACCCTCGGTTTTTGAAGATTGAAAAATCTAACAGCTTTTTCCCTTTTCTGGGCTTCTTCTTCTGTTTGGCTTTCTTGGACTTCTTAGTGTTGTCTGTGGTGCTGATGGCCTCGTCTGCCTTTTCCCCCATTGGCAGCATCTCTTTGGCTTCATATTTGTCCTGGACCTTCTCTTTTTCTTCATACTCATCTCCAGAGGTCTCATCACTGCTCCACATGTACAGCAGTTAAGTAGGAGGCTTCCCATGATGAGAAATCCACCTCGCCATCCAAACTTCTCCAGCAAAACCTGCCCCAGTGGAGAGAGGGCTGACAAGAAGACTGGACTCCCAGCTGCAGCAAGCCCATTAGCTAGAGGTCTCCGCTTATCAAAGTAGGCCCCCAACATGATCAGGGAAGGCTGAAAGTTGAGAGCCATGCCTAAACCTGTAGAATGCAACAGGAACTGTGAATAGCAAGCAAGTGAATGGATGACAGCCTAAACCCAAACTAGTCTCAGCTAGAGGAATGCCATTAAATCAGTGGGAAGTTCATCACCCAGATTAGTTAACATTTCTGTAACTTCTGTTGATTCCATGTGTCTACTCTATTTGGGACTAAACAAGAGTTAACGCTTATATTTTGATCTAATGATATCCAGAGATACAAATGTCTCAGGAATGCTGTACAGGTAGCTTTCCTAGGACCCTAGAAATATTTGACTCCTGGACTTCATCCATGCAATTTATCCTTTTAACATTTCAGTTATTTCAGCCTGTTATTCAAAGATCTTTTTCAGTAAAATGCTATCTCTTTACAGTTAGTGGGAGCATCCAGCTGTTTCATTCAACCATAGAACCTGCAATGTAAACTTAAAAGATTTTTTTCTAGACTACCTCATCAACAGCATTCACATGTACACAAATATCACAAGAGAGGATGAAAGGCACTTTCATATAACAGATATGAAAATACTGTATGCATTAGGTGGCATTCTGTTAGTGACTTGTATACATGTAAGTGTGGCTTATGTGTATGCTTGTCTCTTTTGGACCGGGCTTAGAGAGTTAGCTCAAGCCCTTCAGCAGCTGTCAATCCCCAGGAAGGACAACTATGCTGCTGCTTACTGATGGGGAGGACAGTGGGGAGGCAATTCAGACAATGAAGATGCAGCTGGTCTGAGCTCAGAGGAGAAGGAAAAGAATGGCGCATCTGTAAGAATATCCTTGTTTCTTTGCACATCCAACCTGAGACTACTTGCTTTTTTACTGCCTAAATTTTCACCCATCTTCCTCCCATGCTCACCAGTTAGCAGCAACAGGGGCCCTACCCAAGACTGAACAATTTCCCAGGGTAGAAAGAAGACACAGAACTTTTATGGGCAGACCTTTGTGCTCTGCCTGCTGAATGTAGAATCTCTGCCGTTATGTTCTTCTGTTCTCCTTGCAGTGTCTCACTAATTTCTGTCAGTTCTACATGCTACCTCACTCCCAGATGCATGCATATTTTAGGTGCACATAGCTTTTCTCCCCCACTTTGCAAGAACACTCACCTGTCAGCATGCCAGCTGTAAGGTACAGTTCAATAATGTTTGTGGTGAAGGAAGCTAAAATCATTCCAGAGGAAGCCAACAGGCCTCCAACAAGCATCACAGGCCGACACCCAAACTGGTTCACCATAATACTGCTCACAGGCCCTGCGGAGAATCCAAGAAATCAGAAAGGGACAAAGGGTTAGGGTGAAATAAAAGGAATAGACAACGGAAACGAAGTACTTCCCTGACACCATGTGGCAAAAAAAAATTAGGCTGTTTCTGCATGATGTCATAGTGCTGCTTCTGCTACAAGATGGCAGCAGTCAGCAGGTCGTGCTTCTGCACAATGTCATTGCCGTCCTGCTGCCATCCCGTCACGAAGCGTCACACTTGCGCTATTTGCAAAACAGAAAAAATACGTATTGCACCTCCAATCACGCAGTACTCCTGTATTTACCATTGTGCGGAAGCTGCAGAAGTGCGATTGTGACACTTCCTGCCCCAGCGCAGCGGTGGCAAGTGCCTAGCTGCACTGCAGAAGAAAGAGGTAGGGCCATCATGCTCCCTTCCAAAGGGAGCGAGCATGTGCAGAGGGGAGCTTTGCTGACGCGCTCCCTTCTGGACCCGGAATTGCAGCAGAAGAGTGTTGTTGTGCAGAACTGGCCTTAGTATGGCTGAATTACTAGGAATAGCAGAAGATATTTCAGCCATCCCACATAGATTTTATTTGGAGAACTGGAAGCCTAGAACACTAAGACAGCAATGAGCGTGTTCTGGGGGTGGTGGTGGAGGACCACAATGTCCCCAGCCCCTACCTACTAAGGTGCACATTCTCCCACCGCTGCCACCTCTTCCATTGTTGCTACCCACTGTCACAGAAATTCAGCCATTTTGAGCAGGAGAGTTGCTGAGAGTCACAATTTTGTAGTGAAGCAATTTGCATTTTCCTTGCACATTAAGTTTCTGCATGCTTCCCAGCAAAAGCACTGGGTTTGGACAGTAGCAGGAGTTTTGCAATGGTGGCTGCAGAAGGGGGCAAATTTGGGGATAGGGCTAATTGATAAAATCCAAATTAAAAGAAGCTAGCCATTAAACTGGCTACAGAAACTGCAGGATTTTGCAAGGGCAGAAGAATTGTCTGAAGAATGAACATCCCAACAAGTTCTCTGTTGCTTCTGGCCCTGGTAAACCTGGAAAGGTTGATCTCAGAAAAGCTTTGCTCCTTTCTTTCTTAGTCAGTTTTAGCAGAAATGAAGGATGAAAACAAAAAGTAATATGAACTATCAGACAGAAGTGAAAGCAATCACTCTGTTTCACAGATCAAGTTGCTCAGACACCTTAAAGTGGCATTATCATGAATCAGACAATTGGTCCACAACAGAGCTTGGAAATGTTACTTTTTTGGATTACAACTCCCAGAATCCCAAGGCAGCATTTAGTTCAAGTAACTTTTCCAGTCTCTGTCTATTCAGCCTACTAGTACTATCCAAAGATCTCAAGAATCTTAAGCAAGATAGACCTGAGCAATACTGTTGAACTATGGGTTCTGTTATAAGAGGCATACTTCTTTCCCGCTTTGACACACCTTGTCTGAAATCCTGATTCTTTGAGTGTACGCTTTAGAAGAAAACTTCTTGTTCAGCAATATACATGCATATGGAAGATGACTGTGATTGTTTAATGCCAAGAGCTAAGCACATATCCCCTCAAAAACTTCAGATGTGATGCCTAATGCTGTGCTTACTTGTAGAGAAAAAAATGTTGGATGATACACTTACATTCTAATCACCTTTTGGATGAGCCCTCCACAGCTTGACACCATCTTTAAGTGTTGTAATCCTCATCATCCTTAGCCAGCATGGCTAATAATTATGGGAGTTGTACTCGAATACATCTGTGCTGGGTTGAGCATAGTTCCTTTCGCCAAACAAGGACAATGAAACTAAGGGCCTTTCTGCACTACACTGTTATTGTGCTATTATTGAACATCCTATGAGGTTTGCAGTTTAGGGAGGGGCATTTAGAATTCTCAGCCAAAGAGCTCTTTGTCCTCAGTAAAGTACAAACTCCAGAATTCCACAGAGTTGTTGAAAGTGGAATGATAGCACTATAACAATGTAGTGCAGAAAGAGCCTTAGTTCCAATATAATACATAGGTGTAAAAAGGAAAGAACCAGGCACCTGAGCAATTTTAAACTGAAAGTGTAAGTGTTGTTGCCTATCTGCCTGCAAAGCTTTTTTATGAAATGCTTGACCCCACTCACTGGTTCTGTATTCTGGAACACTATAAAATTTTTGTCAGCAGTCTGCTCCTTTGATGCAACACAAAAATCTGTTAAATTAGCCCTTTCCCTTCTCTCAAGACCTATGGGCCAAAAGTGCTATATGAACTACAGGGCTCCAGGGCAAGAGAGAGCTGAAGCTTCCTAGACTTCAATTTCCTGAGCATAATTTCATGTAACAGATTCTGGGACTGCAAATCAGGGTTCAGTTCTATGCAACAGCTTGCCCTTACCTCTGATAGTGAGCTGACTGGGAAACCACAGTGTGGCCAGCGTTTTTCTCATCCTGAAATTAACAGAATTCAGAATAGAAAAAGAGACATGGGGAAGAGATGACATCGACCTAGAGTCCTTTTGACACTACACAGTTCTAACATTTTAATACCACTTTAACTGCTGTTGTTGCATCTTATGGAATTCTCCAGTTAATGAGGCACTTAAGCTCTCTGGCAGAGAATTTTAATCATGAAACTACAAATCCTAGGATTCCATAGGATGGAGCTATGGCCATTTCCACACTACGCTATTATAATGCTATTATCCCACTTTCAATGTCCTGTGGAATCCCAGAGTTTGCAGTTTAGAGAGGGGCATTTAGAATTCTCAGCCAGAGAGCTCTTTGGCCTCAGTAAACTACAAACCCCAGAATTCCATGGGATGTCGAAAGTGGAATAATTGCACTATAACAGTGTAGTGTGGAAATGGCCTATGACAGTTAAAGCAGTATCAAAATGCTAGTCCTTATGTAGTGTGAAAGATACCAGTCTACATTTTTGTAAGCCCAGACAATGAAGTGCTTCTTTGGATGGAAATGTGGCCTCCTCACCTGTTCCATACAGCATAGCTAGCATGATAGATGAGATCCAAGCCGTGTCACTGTAACCCACATGGAAGTCATGCATCAACTCCTTGAAGTAAATGCTCACTGCCTTTGGGAAGGCATAGGAGAAGCCGGTGATGATGAAGCAACCCAGCAACACAACCCAGCCCCAGCCACCATCGGGAGGCTTCACTCTTTCAGGTATCTGGCCATCCTCAGCATCTCCCTTCCCCATTGTCTAAACCAAGGGAGAAACCAGCAAGCGAGCAAGGCCAGGCGTGGATAGCTGAGGCAGAACAGGTGAATGCTGTAGAAAAAGAAGACAAAACAAGACATAGATCAGAGCTCAGACAAATTATTTTCTAGGACTTGTGGCCTTAAAAAAGTAACTTTTCTTAACCTCATCATCAGTAAAAATACTTCAGACCTCTTTCTTTGCAAGCTTTATCGCTTCATTTCTTTTTACGTGCTCGGCTTTCCCAGTTCAAATAATTCTGGGCTCTTTTTCTCAACTCAGTTATAGCGCTATGATTCCACTGCATCCTATGGAAACCTAGGATCTGTAGTTTACACAGGGTAATGGGAATTCTCAGCCATAGCACTCTAGCACCTCACCAAACTACATAACCAGGATTCCACAGAACAATGCCATGGCACTTAAAGTAGAATTTAGCACTATAACTGTGCTGCACGCGGGGCCTAGTGTCTAAAGCCAAACACAAAACTGATCAACAATGCTAATCAGCAGAGAAACAGTTGCCTTATAGGATTTCCAAGTGGTAGTTGCATCCCTTTCAAGTGTCCCACTTTGACAGGGGCAGTTCCAACTAATCCTTTGTCAGCTCACTTTTTCAGCTCCTTTTAAAATGACCCACTTTCTCTCCCCTCCAAAACCTAAGTACCCTAAAGGCACCAGATCCCACCTGATCTTGGAAGCTAAGCAGGGTCAGCTCTGGTTAGTATCTGAATGGAAGACCATCAATGAATACCAGGTGCTGTAGGCTATATTTCAGAAGAAGAAACTGGCAAAACCACCTCTGAGTATTCCTTGCCAAAGAAAACCCTATGAAATCCAGAGGGTCACCATAAGTCAACAAGCTGCTTGAAAGCACATACACATACCATGCACAGATGGCAGACAGCAGCAGTTAGCTATCTTTCTAGGGAACCCCCTGGAGAGATGTGGCCAAGCACCATGTTGGCATAGCCAAGAATTCAAGCTAAAATTAGGAATGGTGAAATAGGCCACCCCTCCAGGGGAAAAAAAAAAACCCATGAGGTCACCTGGCCTTTGTGCATTTAGCCCATCTATAGTTAACATCTTCCAAACTCCAGAGATTTATATACTTTGCTCAAAAACTAATTTCTGTACTCAATTTCCATAATTTCTATATTAAAGTGCAAAAAAAATCCCCCTATTACTACACTGTTATAATACTATTATTTTACGTTCAACATCTTGTGAAATTCCAGGGTTTGCAATTTAGGGAGGGGCCTTTAGAATTCTCAGCCAGACCTCTCTTTGGTCTATGTAAAATACAAACCCCAGAATTCCACAGGATGTTGAACGTGGAATAATAGCACTATAACAGTGTAGTGCAGGAATGGCCTAAAACAGATTCTATTTGCCTATTACTCAAAATAGTAAGGTCAAAAGTTGTTGTTTTTCCAAAAGAGATCAAAATCCCACTTTTTCAGATCAAGAGGGACCATGCCCTTTGACAGAAAGGCATTAACCAGCTGTGAAGTACAGATTCAACTTTCAACCCTATTTAGCTGCAATAAGTCTTAGCTCCTCCATATCTTCAAGCTGTGGAACCTGGAAAAGTCTCTGCAATAACATGCTCACATGACATTCTGGCTGCACCAATCACAGACTCTTTTTTAAAGCCATGCAGGTTGGTATATATACTAAGTTCTCCAAGACCTTGAACAGCCTAGGTTAATGTAAGACTTGGCACATACAGAATGGGGTAGTTCCCTAAGACCCACCATCTCCGACATCCCCTCCGTCAGCTCAGATAGGAAGACCATTAGGCAGCAGAGTGGAGGGCATGCTAACAGAATCTCAGTCTTATCTCAGTTCCCAGTACAGACACTCAAAACTGGTAGACCGTCATCTGAGTCGGGAGAGGGAAACCTTATGGATCGAAGCTACTCTATTTTCTCGCCCTCCAAAGCAAGTCTGGTGCTACATTCACCCAACAACCTGATGATCACATTTGAGAGACACTATACTTCTACCTTCATCCACCCAGGATGCACTGTGAAAAGAATTCATATGATTTGTTTCTTCTCTATATACTACCAACCAGTTTCATTCCCCAGATGGAGGCAGGCAGGAAGGCAGGAAAGCAGGCAGGCTTTTTCTTCAATGAACTTTCCCTACACCATGCATATAAAAAGCCCAGGTGACCCAATAGGGAGTTGAAGCCACCAATCAACAATGAACATCTGGACAGCAGAGCGAGCATGTAGGTTACCTAGACATATTCTTCCTTTCCACTGTGGTGGAATAGATTGCGCTTTTATTTAAATTACAATACTTATTTTTAAATGTGCAAACTGCTGTATTGATTAGCACAAGCAAGTTTAAAGCACATCCATGCCTTTTGTTTTTGAGAGTTGTGTTAGGTGTGAAATTTGGTGCTCTGTAACTTGCTATAGAATTAATGCTTGATAATCATTAGCTGTGATAATTGGCATTTTAGACACTCAGGGCTCATCAAGCAACCTTGCTTTAGAATTGTTTGTTTTGCCTACTACATGTCAATGATCAGTATGCACAAGCAAAGGACTCTTGAAACATCAGAGATGTCTTCAGAGATGACCCAGGGTCACGCAGACTCAGGAAGTCAAGGGTCAGATAAAATGTAACATGTGTACAAGCTGTGACTCTGCTAATGCTGATGCATGAATCTTGTCGTCCATGTAAACATTCTTTAATATAAACATAAAAATGGTATAAGAAGAGAAGCCTGAAAGAATAAATCATCCTTTCTTACTTGGATGGATCTTTTGGCCAAAGTTACATGTGTGTATTTTTTTCTTTCTTTCTTTCTTTCTTTCTTTCTTTCTTTCTTTCTTTCTTTCTTTCTTTCTTTCTTTCTTCCCTTCTCTTTTCTACCTTCCTACCTCGTGTTTGGGGGTTCAAGTCAGCTCCATGTCCACCAGGGGATACGGTGAGGTGTGGTTTGTTTATCCACCCTAACAGTTGAGCATTCAATTCAATGAAATTCCAAACAAAGAAGCAAAGTGGGCTGATGTGGACCAATTTGTGTGAGCTATAATTGGATCAGATTGGTACAATCCAGTTCTGGAGCAGAATTACACCATCCAAAGTTCCTCAGACCAGTCTGTGGGTCTTTGCTCATTAAAAACAAGTGTGGAGAGGGACAGTGTTTCTCCAACATTAACATATTAGGAAGACGCCAAGGTGTGTGATACAGAGGCAAAGGAGGGGACCTCCATTTTGCTAGCTGATATCTTTACTGTGGAATATGAGGCAAGAATCTCACCAGCACTTATCAATCACAGTGCTTATAAGAAAGGATTATATGAGGTCACTGAAGTTATATAGTTAATTATCTTTGCCAGTGTTTCTTTGTTAGTTGTGGACCATGAAAAAGCTGTGGCGATTGTTGATTGCCTTCTGTGATGTTCTTGCGTTTTTAATTCCTTTGTCCTGCTAAACAGCCTGACATATCCTTCAGTTTGCTTTTCTTGGAAATTCAAATGATGTTTAATGAGTCTGTGGGCTTTAGGTAGCAAAATCTATTGCACACACTCCTGCTAAATAGAGACAAACTTTCACTTTTCTGATGTAAAATTCATACTGTACTCACAACACCATAGCTGAGTCATTTGGAAGGTTTCTCCTTGGTTGTTTCATACATTTTAAGTTGTTATTAATCCTTGAAGGAGAAGTTCAAGCAGGCAACTCCCTAACCAATTACTATTGACTTGGGGCTGTCTAGGAGCCTCCAGGATCCACCCAGGGGCACCTTATATATCTTTATGGATTCAAAGATACTAATTAACACTCTAGCTGGAGCAGCGTAAAGCCGTACTGCTAACATTCAGCCATCTTGGCCTAGAGCATAAAGCGCTAGAACATTATAGCACTAGCAGCCCACTTCAATACCTTAAAAAGTATTACCAAATGGTTTTGCTCCAGATAGATGTTTTGCCCAGCAGGCAGGCAATAGGAGCAAGACCAGAGGGTGATGTATTCTCTGACAGCTCTCAATTCTCTCCTCTTCCACAAGGCTTAGGTAGATAATTCTGGAACAGACTGGGTGCAGGGGAATGTCACCAACTGGACCAACAGTAAAGCAGCCTTTCAGCATTCCTTTGCTTCCTGACTGCGTCACTTAATCAGTTGGACTACTGGTAGACGAAAGCTAAAAGCACCATCTCCTCAAGAAAGTGATCATTTCATTATCATCTGTCTTATGCATACAATTTTGTATGACTTTAACATTTTTAGGTGGCTGTGGCTGTAGCAGGATATTATTAAGACAAACGCAGCATGAACTTCCAAGACTGAGAAGTCATCAGTTTTTTAAAAAAAAGTTTTCACTTTTAGGAGAAAAAAACCCCAGAGATTTTTATAGGTGCCTAGCACAAAAATCCTTCATGTAACTTATCTGAAATTTTGGCCAGATTAAACCCCTCCTTAGTGATCTATCATATTTCTGAATTTTATGTCAACATGTAAAAATACCTTTGGGGAGGTGCTATATAGAGAGAGTCATGTTTAGTTTCCCAGTGCAATCAGTGGAGAACCAGTGATCCAGATATCCAAACCTTGATTCGGATTCAGGGTCTGGGCGTTCAATAGTCACGTTGGCCTGTTTCATCATTATATGGAAAAGGTACCAGGAGGGGAGGAATCAGGAAGCACCTTTGAGATTAATGGATTTATTTTAGCATGTGCTTTCACAGATACCAGTCTGTTTCATCAAATGCACTGATCATAGAATCTTAGAGTTGGAAGGGACCACAAGGTCCATCTAGTCTAACCCCTTGCCGTGTAGAAATACACTCCTGAAAGACACCCATCCAACCTCTCTTTAAGGCCCTCCAAATATGGAGAATCTACCCTCCCCCAGGCAATCTATTCCACTGTTGAGCAGCTCGTACAGTAAAGAGGTTCTTTCTAATGTTTGGGTGGAATCTCTTTTCTTCTAATCTGAATCTATTGTGTACTAGAGTTAGATCACACCAATCTGTTGTCTCACAGCAATCATATTGTTTAAGCAAATGGAGACATACTGGTACGGAAACAATCACTTTCACATCTTCTCAGCAATAGTGCTATGGTGCCGCTTTGGTGATGCATGTTCCTGCAATCAGTTTTCCACATTGCCTCATTGACCCTGCCTTCCTACCCATGTTTGCCCTAGGTAGAACATGCAGTCTGTCCCCCCCCCCGCAATTGTGCAGTTTCAATCCTTCTTGTGAGACCAGTTATGTTCATCATTTCCTTTGCTGCCACCATTTTCACTCTGCTGGAATAGCAAAACTGTAGCGGAAAGAAATGTTTGCGTCAAAAGCAATAGTTGAATAGCAATGATATTAATGCCATTAATGGCTTTTTCCCATCAGTGAAAAGATCCAATCCAGTAACAGTGGAAATGTAATACAACAATGGGAGAGCCACAACATTGTGTGATAAGGAAAGACGAAGCACAGAACTAAGCGATGTAACTATGCAACAGACTCATCAGATAATAAAGCCCTTAGTCTCTGGAGCAGCAGTAAACAATTTTGCTCCATCTTCTACATCTTCAGCTATTTAAAGATAGATGATGATGATGATGATGATGATGATGATGATGATGATGATGATGATGGTGGTGGTGGTGGTGATTGGAGCTGCAAGGTTGAGGGGTCTTTGCTGGAACACATTGGGTCCAGAATGCAGACTGAAAGAGACCCAGGTCTGAATTACTGAACTGGATCCTGAACCTCAAGGCACCATGCCCAGGCCTACATTTTTGTCTTTTTTTAAAATGCATTTCCTCTCCCCATCCCCCTTTTTTTCTGACAATATGTAATTGGCCACTCTATATCCTTTCCTAACAATAGCATTACCTTTCCTTTTTTTTCCACACTCCCACTACATTCTGAATGGACACTTAGTTCGATCAGTCTACCATATCTCTATAATCTCTTTCCTGACTAGTCACTGAAAGTACAGACATTGTGACTGTAAATGTGAAGTGAGGATTTTTGGCTTCTGCGTATATTTCTTTACATCTGCTTATGGTTGGACATTATTTGCTATTTTCTGCACATTCACTGGATTTATAATCAGCAATGTATCTCTTCTTTATTTCTTTTCTCAAATGCCATCCAAGAGAACAGCTATTTGTAATATCTCAGGCCAGTAAATTCCATAAGTGGATTATCATGTTGCATGAAAAAGTTCTCCCTTCAAGAACTTTCACCTACAAGCTTTCAGACACAAGTCAGCATTGTTTGCCAAACCACCATGTATGTGCAAGCGTTGCTTGTCACAATGCTTTTGCAAATACAAGCATCATTTCAGCAGAGCACAAGTGCAGGAATAAGGTCACGTTCTTCCAAAGGAAACAATAAGACACGAGGAACTTCATAGTGTATTTCTAGCGATGACGCTTCCTATAAAATCTACAAGGGGATAATTTGGTATCTTCAATTTGGAGCCAGGATATATAGGATCTGCCCTTGCTTGAGCTTCTCTGGGACATCATACCAAGGCTTGGAGGAAAATACTAGACTATAGGTCCCAGAATCCCCAATCCCTATTTGATCTCGAATCTTTGCTTTTAAGACAGCCAGAATTTTGTAGTGATTTGAGTGTTGCACTAGGACCGTGGAGACCAGGGTTTGATTCCCTGTTTGGCCATGGAAACCCACTGGGTGACTTGGATGCATCACACACTCTCAGCCCCAGAAAACCCCATGATAGGTTCACTTTAGGGTCTCCATTAAATCAGAAATGACTTGAAGGCACACAAAGACCACAACATTGCTTTTACCCCTGATCATTGCTCCTGATCTAGTTTTTAAAATGTTGGTCCTTAAACTGGAAAATGGAGGAGGAACATGACTTTGAGTTAGGTTTTTTTTTTTTTAAGAGGCAATTTTTGGGATATGTACTAAAGGCTCTGTATGAGTCTGGAATGCAGAAATAATGGCTCATTCTTCTGATAAATGCATACAGGGGCAAGAGCCCCAAACACTAGAGAGAGGAAGGGAGTCTTGTATAGGTGCGTGCCAGACGGATTACTTGTCTGTGTGCTAGTGCTATGGCTGAGTACAGAGCTACAGGCACAAACACAGAATTGAGAAGGAGCTGTGCGGGTGTCTCAAGCCCTTAAGCTCTCCTGGAATGTCAACACAGGGTTTGCTTTTCCTGTTTTCCACCGTGAGCCAGTCATGACCTTTGTGACACTGAGAACCTTAGCGACAGGCAGGTTATTATAGCATTACTGACAAGAAGCCATGCAGGCTGCTCCTAGGGATGTGCAGGGACTTTGAGAATGCCAGCCATGGGCCCTGTAGCTACTTCCATATATTTACCTATGGGCCTGTCCAATTCAAGCCTCTGGGCCACAACATACCATTATGGAGGGTGAGGCAGTAAATGTTGGAGGAGCACCAACAGCAATGATCGCCTGGCTCTTCAGCCATTCCCCACTTCTTGGAGGACATAGTTATGTTTGCCCAGCAGCCTGTCCTCACTGTTTAAATCAGTCTGCTGTCCTCAAGTCTGGTACCAGTGCGGATGTTATCTAATTGACTGGATTGAATTAGATTCAGCCAGCAATCTAGCCAATTGCTGTATGTGGAATAGGAAGGAGGCACAACCATAGCCTTCACCTCAGGACTAGGTGAAGACATTATAGGTCTTCAACTGGCTATGGGCTGGCGTTGCACTTGTCTAGCTGAGGCTTTTCACACTACACAGTTATAGCATTATGATTCCTCTTTAACTGTCATGGCAACATCCTATGGAGTCCTGGGCTTTGAATTTTGGAAAGGCACTAGAGCTCTTTGGCTGGAAATTCTAAATGTGTTGTTGTTGTGTGCCTTCAAGTTGTTTCTGACTTATGGGAACTCTAAGATGAACCTATCATGGTTGCGTGGGGTAAGAGTGTGTGATGCTCTTAAGTTACACAAGATCACATCAAGACTTGTGGGATCAGTACCCCATCCTGTCATGAAAAGCACTCTTATAGAAAGCATTGCTAGACCATATCTGGAGGAAGGGACTGAGAAAAAGGTAGATTTTGGACCTAATGGTCTTATAAACCTCCTATTAGATTGCCATGTTCATTCCTTCACTTATTTCAAATTGTCATGGCTCAGCACACTATACTTCATCCTTACAGCAACCCTGTCAGGTAATGCCAGGCTGGCAGAAACTAACCCAACACCACCCAGTGAGCTTCATGGCTCAGTGCAGACTCAAACCTAGATTTACCAAGTTCTAGCAACTACATCATACTTGCTCTTTAATTAATACACCACAACTGCGATTCACCACTATGTAGTACCTTGTTGATCATTAGAATAACTCATTTGGGCAAACAGCATATAAATTTCCAGGATCTTCCAGGTTCTAGCCCAGTAATCTCATCACTACACTACATCATCCCTCCACGTGCATTACTTCATAACTTCAAAATATGGTAAGCCAATTCAGTTTCATCTGAGGACTTTCAATCTCATCCTGAGGAACAGAGGTCCAAACCTTTTCCCCAAATCCCTGACTTGCCAAACTGACAAAGTCTGCTGCATCAGAATAGGGACTGCCTCCCCGTTTCAGCATTAGACATGTGAGACAGGACAGTCAGCAAGTCAAAAGATGCTTCATAGGAAGTTGGGAACTTTCCTCTCAATATCACTAGCCCTCATCACTACAGAGAAAAGGTTTCAGATCTTATGTCACTACTTCTGCTGGGACTTACAGACTTCCCCAGCTCAAAGGTTCTAAGAACAAATAAGCCACCACTATAAAATAATATTCCAGGTGAAACTGCTAACTTGCCACAAAGCTGAGTCCTGAGAGTGGATAAAAGTCTAATCCCAACAGCAGAACAAAGAAAAAGGTCTTTCAAATCATGTTTAGCTGATCTCTAGAAGACTTAAACGGGTCTGTTAGCTGTTTTTGGAACCAACAAACTATCCTTCTCACCATGCAAAAATGTTGACTATTCTAATCTGCAAGTGTTAAAGGGTTTATTGCTACAACTACCTTATTTTGTATTTAGTTTGGATTTTGGCCATTTTGGCACTGGACTGTTATAGTGTTATTATTCCACTTTCAACATCCTACGGAATCCTGGGGTTTGCCGTTCAGGGAGGGGATACTGAAAGTGGAATAATAGCACCGTTAACAGTCTAGTGCAGAAAAATTATTCCATCTTATTCTGGGAAGCCACTTGGAGACCACTTCCAGTAAGCACTAAAGATGAGCCAAGTAGGATCAGACCAAGACCTATCTAGCCTCCCACATTTTGTTCACACAGTGGCCAGAAAGACCTGAGTGCAGTTGCATCCTTTATCTCATGTTCCCTTGCAATTGACATACAGGTGCATTTTGCTTGTGATATATAAGTGATACATGACTAGTAGCCACAGACTTCATAAATTTATCCAATCCACACCCTATTCCATACTTACTGTACATTCTCTTCCTGCACTAACCTGGAAAAACAAAAGCAGCAGCAATAAGGATGCATCCAATCCACTGAATCCATTGGATCCACTGAAGAAACAAGTGATAAATCTCAAGACACTCAAAAGACAATCATTCTATTAGAGGAAAAACCCAAGACATTTCGGCCTCCACACATTGTGAAGGCCACTTGAAACTTGAAGTGAAAACCACTTATTCATTAAATGATCTGAGAGTTCCTGATTCAGAAATGTCTGAAGTTTGATTCTAAATAGCTTCCTGAAGAAGGTTTTAAGAGTACACTTGGGTCAAAACACATTGGGCTTTTCTGCTAATGAAACAACTGTCCTTTGAATATCTTGGGATGTGCCTTAATTTGAAGGAGGGCATCGTTAAGAACAGAGCTATTGTTCTAAACTGTTGAGATACAGGGAGGGAGGTGGTCCTGTCCTTAGCCTCAGTATGACTGATACTCTGTTTATCTAATATGCTTTTGAAAACATAGGTATAGCATTCACGTACAAAGACATGGAGAACTTATGTAAAGCAGTACAGTGGCCCCTCCACTTTCATGAGGGTTCAGGGCACAGAATCCTCGTGAAAGTGAAAAAAACTGCTAATACCTTCCACTCCTCCAATCCCCCTTCCATTCCCTTGCCTTTTGCGTGCTGGGGCCAGAGGCAAGGGAATGGCAGGGGGAACTCCAGAGGGGAGAAGGAAGGCTTGCATCAGCCTTCCCCCCACACCCCCATTCCCTTGCTTTTTGGCTTAGTGCAACTTCTCAGCACTAGGGCCAGAGGCAAAGGAAAGAAAGAAGGGGAACTCCGGAGAGGAGAAGGAAGACATGTGTGTGCCTCCCCCTCATTGCCTTGTCTCTTGTCTGGGTGTTTGCCTTGCTTCTCTGTGTATGGCAAAATGCAAAGGAATGGGAGGAGGAGAATCAGGGGGAACACACATGTGTGCCTTGTGAATAATCAAATTCTCAACAGTCAAACCTGTTAATGTGGAAGGAAGACTATAATTGCTATACAAAAGTGTCTTTCCATATACATTAGGATCAACTGAGAACAGAACATCCTAACACGTTTACCAGAATTGAACATTCACAGATTACCACTTCCCATTGTTGTTGTGCACCTTCAAGTCATTTGTACCTCATGGCAACTCTAAGGAGACCCTATCATGAGGTATTCTTGGCACTATTCTTTCAGAAGGGGTTTTTCATTGCCTTCTTCTGAGGCTGGTAGAATGTAACTTGCCCAATGTCATCTAGTAGATTTCCATGATCTAGCAGAGATTTGAACCCTAGTCTCCCGGAGTCCTACTCTAACAGTCAAACCACTACACCATGCGGGCTCTCATTTACTGAATTTAGGTATTCAAAACCAATTCAAAATACGACAAGGGAAAATGACTTCATTTGGCACCTTCCTTCCCGTTCACATGTGTGGGACTTCCTGATCTGAAGCAGTGTGATGGTGCGCTTGCCAGTTTGCATGTTCATAGCGAAGAATCACATAGATAAAGAGATGCTGTATAGCAGGAAAGACTATTTGTCTGCCTAGATCAGATTGCCTACTGTGCAAAATTTGAGGTCTTTCTCATCACCCACTATCTTGGTGATGCTGAGCAGATCCTCAGTTCTGTCACTGACCTATGGCACTATTAACACCTACAGTTTATGAAGGATGGGAAATGTGTGGCCTTCCAGATGGTGTAGGTGTGCAAGTCTTGTCAACCCTAGCCAGCACAGGCAATAGTGAGGAATAATGGGCATTATAGTCCAGGAACATTGGGGGCACATGTTCCTATCCCTCCTATAGAATTATCAAATTATCAAAGCACATAGCATTTAATAGTGGAAATTAACTCCAACCATAAGCCCATAGCTTGGGAAAATTCCTTTTTTACAGTTCCCCGAATTCTCCAGGCAGTTTGACTACGTACTGGCTGTGGGTTTTGGGAGATATAGTTCAAATAATAACTTTCCCAAGCTCTGCTCTGTTCTAAGAACCTCATAACAGAAGTGTTGTCAGTCGGAAAGCCAACAGAGACTGGAGTGGGAAGTGAAGGAAGAAAGAACATGTATTCCATTACTGTAATGAGTAATGAAAATACTGTAAATTACTTTTTAAAAGTAATTTTTCCAAGTCCTATTTTGAGTAAATGAAGTATTCTCCTGAGACCCATGAATCAATATGGCTGGGACACAAGCACACATTGGTCTTGTTTTAGATCCAGATACTGTTCAGTAGACAGGAATCCAGAAGATCAGGAAATACAAACTCCGAATAAAGACTGAGAGGTGAAACCAGGGCAGTTAGTTGCTGGCCTGCAATGTTAAACTTCAGTTTCTCTCCCTGCTTGCAGTCCTGGGCCACACAAAAGAAAACACAACAGGGCACAACACAACAGGGCACATCCATTTAGTCTTTACTGACACACCTGGGTTGCTGCAAAAGGCTACTTGTCCTTGTGTGCCTTCAAGTCATTTCTGACTTATGACAAAACCAAGACAAATCCATTATAGGATTTTCTTGGTAAGATTTATTCCGAGGGAGGGTTGCCATTGCCTTCCTCTGAGGCTGAGAGAGTGTGACTTTCCCAAGGTCACCCAGTGAGTATTTGAACCTGTTCTCCAGAGTTGTAGTCCAATGCTCAACCATTACACTGTGCTGGCTTTCAATAAGCCAGTATTTAGCTTGCATTAAAATCAGCACTTGGAAAAATTCCTTTGTTTTTGGACTACACCTCCTAGTATCCCTCAGTCCTACTATGGCCACAGCCATACTGGTTAGAGGATTCTGGGAGTGGGAGTCCCAAAACCAAACTTTGAGATTACTTATACATCCTCTATAGCTTACCCACATGCAACATTTAAATAGCATTCCAGCAACAAAATTATACTCTGTATCATAATACAGACCTGTGTCCACACTGTTCCTCTCCTTTGGCTTTTTGACGTATCCAAGCAGGGCTTCTCCTAGTGCCGGGGATGTGGGGGAAGCTAGTTTGAAAAACGAGAGGATGAAAACTTTTCAGGGCTCACTCCATCGCAAGCATCCAAAGAGAATCACCAGAAGAAGTCTTCCAAATCTTTTGTATTCTTCCTTCTCAGTCAGCAAAAAAATTCCTTTCAATCTAGACTCTCAAAGTCCCTGAAAGCCTGGTGCTGCAGTGATCTCTAGAGCAGCTTCTGGAGAGAGTCCACACAGTACAGCCAAGCAGGCAGCTCAAAGTACCAAGCTCTTTACAGTGTGGATGTGGGTCAGCAGCTGCTTATGTTTTAAAGTCGCTAAAGAATCATAGGTCGCTGCTCTCCCAGAAAGAAACCACTTCTCTAATTTTAAGAAGCTTTCCTAGCCAATGAGAAGGAACAGAACCTGTATGCCTGTAATCCTGCTTCTCCAAAGCAAGTGGTAGGTGGGAAAAGGCCTGAGAAGTCATCAAGTTCCCTTCCCCTCTGCTCTTTGTGTTTCCCTACAGATTTTGAGGACTTGGGCATTGGTCTTGCCCAGGGGAGCATTATAGGTGCAGGCACAGTAGTGGTGCGGGTGGGATGAAGCAATAGGACAGGAAAGTGAGGACATTGGAAGCTGCAGTTCCAATGCAGAGAAAATTGAAGGGGTCAAGATGCTCAGAGCTCGCATAAGAAGCAGAGAAGCTTCATGTTTGCGCAGCAATTGCTAGAAAACAAGAGCAACTGAGGGCAGAATAGCCATAAAGGTAAGATGTGGACTACTGTTCTTTGCATTGCTGAACCACTACAGAGTGTCCATAGTATGATTCCCCTCTCTTTAACTGGAACTATCCTCTAAGCAAAGCAATAGTGCCATCTACAGACAATTTAAAAGAATGACCACATGCTGCATGTCAATACACCATGCTGTTGTTTAACTTGTGCAAATATACTAAACATGAAGCAGCTCTTAATGAACTATAAGTGGATCCTGGTTGTTGTTGTTGTTTCCAAAAAAGTCAGTTGTTGCTAAATCATTCCTCAATGTATGAAAGGGTGGCAAGTAAAAAAGACAAGGACAAACTGATTTGAGAGAATCTTTGAATAATCAAGTATTAAGACACTAATTTTCATGATGTAACTCTATCTGAAGGTCTCCCCTGATCAACATAAAGATGGAGGGAATTTATTATCAAAGTTCTTGGCTGCCTTTTCAAAAATTGCTAATTGTTTTGTAAATCACCACCACTGTCTCTGACTTCCTTGACAGCAATTTCCATGTCTTTCTGTGCTCTTTATCACAATATCCCAGCTCCTTGTGAGAGCAGCTTATATGAATATTGTCTACAATGATCTTCTTTGATCCCCAAGAAAGGGCACATGAGGGATTATAATAGCTATCAGACTAGTGCAGCGATTCCCCACATAAGCAACATGATGCTCAAGATTTACAACAAAGACTTTTACCACACGTAAAGTAAGAAAAGCTAGATATCCAAGCTGGGTTCAGGAAAGGAAGAGCTACTAAGCATCATATTGAAAAAAATATATTGGATAATAGAATGCAACAAAGAATTCAGAAGAAAATCAATTTGTCCTTTATAGATTATAGCAAAACCTTTGAAAACTTTTTGGCAATTATGTAAACTTATTGTCCATTCTAAAAGAAATGGGCGTGCCACAACATCTGATTGCCCTGATGTATCACCTGTAAGAAAAGAGGCCAGTGTTAGGATATAGTATAGAGAAACAATTGTTTCCAATTGGCAAAGGGGTCAGAAAAAGCTGCATGTTATCACTCTATCTCTTTAATTTATATGCAGAACATATCATATAGAAAACAACATTAGACTTGGAGGAAGAAGGTGTGAAAATTCAGAGAAGAAACAACAACTGAAGATATGCAAAAGACACCATATCACTAGCAAAAGTCACTTGGAATGATTACTGACGAAAGTTATGGAACAAAGTGCAAAAGGAGGACTATACTTGAATATAAATAAAATGAAACTATGTAAGTTTAAAGTTTATGTAAGTTTATGTAAGTTTAAAATGAGGGTGATGAAAAAATAAAAACAGTTACAAGATTTTCTATGCTTCAGCTCAGTCATTAATCAACATGGAAACTGTAGTTTAAAAAAACAGAAGAAGAAAAAGACTTGGAAAGGCAACTGTGGAGAAACTACATAAGATTCTTAAGTGCAAAGAAATATAATCAAACCACCAAAATCTATGGCATAGTACTTTTGAGTTTTATGTATGGTTGTGAAAGCTGAACAGTGAAGACAGCCGACGGAAGGATAATCTACTCATTTGAAATGTTGTGCTGGAGCAGAGTTCTATGGATATGATGGACTGCCAATAAGAAAAATAAATGAGTCCTAGAGCAAATGAGGCATGAATTTTCACTAGAAGCCAAAATGACTAAATGGAGGTCATTTCAGCATGACGTCACAGTCCTGCTAGGGGGGGGGGGTGGCAGCAGTTTGCGGGTTGTGTTTCTGCACGCTGTCGTCATGATCCCTCTGCCATCCTGCCCCTGTTGCAATCATGGGATATTCACTTAATGAAATAAATCCATTACGCGTCCACAATCGCTAGATGCTCCCATCCTTCCTGACCATGCAGAAGGTCAGGAAGCTCTATGGAGGTGCTTCCTTCCCCAGCACAGCATGGGAAAGAGCCTGGCTGCACTGCAGAACGCAAGCACATATTGCTCTTGCTCTCTTCCACAGGAAGCTGATTGAGTGTGAAGGGGAACACCTCTGTCACACTCTCTTCCCAGCAAAAGCACTGACTATGATACTTTCGGCATATCATGAAGCACAAGGACTCACTGGAAAGATGGTAATGTTGGGAGAAGTGGAAGGCGGGAGGAAAAGGTCAATCTACATGTAACACAGTCTTTAAAACCTACTCAGAGTTGTTGATGACTGAAGCCATTTCCACACTAGTTATAGTGCTATTCTTCCACTTTTGACATCCTATGGAATCCTGGGGTTTGCAGTTTAGTGAGCGGCCACAAAGGCCCCTCCCTAAACTGCAAACCCCAGGATTCCATGGGATGTTGAAAGTGGAAGAATAGCACTGTAACAGGCTAGTGCAAAAATGGCCTGAGATTCTTGGATATCTCTTGTTCATAGGATCACCAGAAGTCAAAACTTACTTGACAAGAATCAACATCAACAATGATAAAACTAGATGTCTTCACATCTAACTACTTAAGATTTGTCTCTAACTTTCCCAAGATAGAATTAAGCAATCATTGCCAAACCACTCTTATAATCAGGAAGTTGCTTCTGATGTTCAGTCAAAATCTACTCTTCTATAACTTAAAACCATTAGGCCTGGTCCTACCCTCTGGTCCCCAGAGAACTAATCTGCACCCTCCTTTTGATCTTTTTTTTAGCAATGGCAGAGCTTGGAGTGTGGGGGGTGGGTGGGATGGGGGACTACGGCACGAGGGGTGTGGCTACTGTACGGGGGCATGGCCAGGGCATGCGGGGGCATGGCTACGGGCTTGGATGCCCCAGAAACATCGCCGCCTGTGGCGAATCGCCCCCCTGCCCCCATATTCCTACACGACTGACTTTTAGATAACATAAGATAGCTACTTCAAGCAGTAGATTTCGGGAATCAAGAAAGCAGAGCAAGTGGTTCATTATTTCACATGTTATGTATACCTTCTTACTGCCAGGAAGCAGGAGAGCAACTTGTGAGATTTTCTGCATCAAATAACAAAATAATCAGACTGTCTTATGTTATTCTTGGGGTTGACTCTGGACTGAGTGGGGCAGCCATTTGCAGCTCTGCCTCAAGCAGCAAAATGTCTTGGACTGCCCTGATAGTTTGATCTTGGATCTGTATCCATTCTGATTTTTGTGAGTGAATCCTAGTGCTGGGGGAAAGGTGAGAAAAAATAATAGTGAAGAACAATTAAATTAATAATAATAATAATAATAATAATAATAATAATAATAATAATAATAATAAATACTATTATTAACAGGAACAATCCACTACTACCACCATCACCACCACCCTTGATATCTGCAAGTTGCTTCTATGAAGAACTGGCATTCTAGACAGCATGAGAGAAATTCTAGACAGAATGATTGCAACTCCCATCAGCCCTAATCAGCCAATTGTGTGAAGAAAGCTGGGAGTTGTAGTTCAGCATCAGTGGGAGCAGTATTCTCATCTGATGGGGGAGACTAGCAAATATTTTTTTTCCCAATTTGCCGAGGACTGGCACTAAAGTTTTCATCATTGGGAACAATTGTTTCTTTCTTTCCTAAAAACTTGCTACAGACCAGCAGCCAATGGCTCAGGAGCTGGCACTGGTCCAGGGATTACACTTTGAGTAACACTGATCTGGGGGGCTGCAGTTGCTTTGATAGAAATGCAACACACCAACATAGTGGGGAAGACCATGACCAAGTGACTAGTATGCCCATTTGATCTGCTGCTCCAGTTTTGATTGTAGATGGGCAGCTTCAAGAGTCCTTCAGGGTCTCCCTTCTTAGCTTCTTGGACTGAACTGCCCTTCAAAGTGTGAACCATGTTTTCAAATGGAGGCTTGTCCTCCACAATGAAGCCACATTCTAAAAGCAAAACAGAATGGCTTCCTTTTTCCTCACTTAGGGGGCCTTCCATACTTCACAATTACAGCTCCATGATTCCACTTTTAACTGCCACAGAAACATCCTATGGAATCCTGGGGTTTTGAGCTTGCTGCGGCACTACAGCTCTCTGGCTAGGAATTCTAAATGCCCCTCACTAAACTACCAAACCCAGGGTTGTTTAGGAAGCAGCTATTGCTGTCAAAGTGGAATCAGAACACTGTAATTCTGTAGTGTGAATGGGGCCCAGGACTCCTGTGCTTTAATCACTAGTGTAATAAGAGAACTGTGTTCATATGAACTGCTTCTGATTAAAGGCTGATGGAGGAAATAGTCTTAAGGAAGGGTGAGGATAATGAGGTCCTCCTGGTATAGTGGTTTGAATGTTGGACTATAAATCCAGGAGACCAGGGTTCAGATCCTTAGTTAGCCACAAAAACCCACTGGGTAACCTTGGACAAGTCACACTTTCATCCTAAGAGGAACAGCAAACTTCCTCTGGAGAAATTGTGCCAAGAAAATCCTATGACAGGGCAGCATATATTGGCATCGAGTTAAAGGCATCCAACAACCACAACCAGATACTGTTTGAATGCAAGGCCCAGCAGCTTGAGCCTAATAGACCTGATAGTGATATGAATACTACTACTACTACTACTACTACTACTACTAATAATAATAATAATAATAATAATAATAATAATAATAATAATAATAATAATATTTATTTATATCCCACCTCTCCACACGGATTGAGACGGCGAACAACATAAAATACATTATACATTAAAAGATATTAAAAACATACCCAATCCTCCCCACCCACCAACCCACCTAAACCAGACCCTTAAAATACACAGCTATTAACAATCCATCAATTACTGTTAGCAAAGCAGAGAGATGGGAGGCAATGGAAATGCTAGTCTGGGAAGGGGAACTGCAGTTCAGTGACATTTGGGGCCCATTCACACTACACAGGTATAGTGCTATATTCCTCTTTAACTGCTATGGCTCCACCCTATGGAAACTTGGGATCTGCAGTTCAAGGAGGAGCACTTTGAATTCTCAACCAGAAAATTCACAAACGTCAGCAAACTACAGCTCCCAAAATTCCATAGAATGATGCCATGGCAGTTTAAGTGGAATATAGTGTTGTATTTGTGTAGTAGCAGTCTGAGCATTGGACTACAACCTTTGAGACCAGGGTTTGATTCCCTGCTCCGCTACAGAAACCCACTGGGTGACCTGGGCGTGTCACACACTCTCAGCCCCCAGAAAACCCTGTAATAGCTTCTCCTTAGGGTCACCGTCTTGCAACATCCTATGGAATCCCGAGGTTTGCAGTTTCGGGAGGGGCCAGCTGGCCCCTCCCGAAACTGCAAACCCCAGGATTCCATAGGATGTTGCAAGTGGAATAATAGCGCTATAACCGTCCAGTGCAGAATGGGTCTCAGAAATGACTTGAAGGCACACAACAACAATAGCAACAAATTTCTGTAGCATGAATGGGCTGCACAGTGCCCACATCAGGCTAAAGCAAAAAAAGAACAACAACAACTCATGGAAGGTGGAGGGATTCCACTGGCACACCATTTCTGAGGGTGGCAGGGTGAGATTAGACCATTGTAGACAAACCCCAGACCAGGGCTTGTAGCATTGCTGAGCCCAGGTAGGTTTTAATACCTACTCTCACAAGTCCCAGAAGTGAAAGCCCTTGCTTTTTAATCCCCTAAGCTTCTTAACGTCTTTCCTTCCCTCACCCCCTTCCCTTATCTATACATTCCTGTCCGAGGAGTGGGAGGAAGGAGCAAGAGCACAGGTAGGAAAGGAAGCGTGGAAAGGCTCTCAGAGCTTGCAGACGGGGTTTAATTTCTATTAATAAGGCTAATCGGCTAAAGGAGCCACAGCAGGTCTCTCCCTGTTCCCCTCCCTCGCTTCCTAGCCATGAGGGCTTCAGAAACAATGGGGCGTTTGTCTGGAGGCCCACATGAGGGCTTGAGAAGCAAGCATTGACAGGGGAGGAAAAACAAGCTCTCCCTCCCTTCTCCACAGCGGCAACTCCAGCCACTGAGGCCGAGGATATTTTTCATTAAACCAGGTTTAAAAGGTGACCAACAGGCACTACACCTGGCGCCGCTGAAGGAGAAACCAAACTCTGTGCAGGTGGTTGGGGAACGAAGCAGGTCTGTTTGGCAAAAGAAAAGGTGTGGTTGTATGCTAGTATTTTGTGCCGATTGATTATGGCAAGGACCGGGAAGTAAATACTATTCTCCATCTACCTGGATAAGACAAATCTCTTCCTCCAGGTGTGTTGCACTACATCCTTCACTGTCCCCAGGCAGCTTGGACAAGGGTGTTGGATGGGGACATGTCTGGACAATACTGGTGATGATGGGGAGACTGCTACATGCAATATTGTATCTCTGTGCTTCATATAGGAACCATGTGGCTCTCCCAATGATGTTGGACTGCAGTTCCCAGCAGCCACAGCCAGCATAGCCGATATAGTAAAGAATAGTGGAGATTGCAGTCCAACAATATTTAAAGGCTTGCATGATCTCCACTCCAGCCTTAAGGTATATCCACACTGAACAATTAGAGCAGATTGATACCACTTTAACTGTCATGGCTTTAGTCTTCAGAATTCTGGGATTTGTAATTTGGTGAGGTACTTAGAATTCTTTAGTACAAAGAGTCAGTGTGATACAACGGTTTGAGTGCTGGACTACTACAATCGGATTCTGGGTTTGATCTCCTCCTCAGGAATGGAAACCCACTGGACAACCTTGAGCAAGCCACAATCTCTCAGACTAGTAGAAAGACAATGGCAAACCACCTCTTGCCAAGAAAAACCTATGACGAGGTTGTCATAAGACAGAGTTGACTTGAAGGTACATAACAACAACAACAAAGTACACTTCTCTTAATTACAGAGCTAGTGATCTCAGGCAGAGATTTTCAAGTACTTTGCAAAACTTCAAATTCCAAGATTCCATAGGATGGAGCTGTGACAGTTAAACTAGCATCACTGTGTGGTGTGAATTCATCCTGGGACTAAGCAGCACAAGATAATCCCCAATTATCTAAACACAAACTCCCTAAAATGGATTTACCTATAAGCGTGTTTGCGTGACTGGGAAAATGCTATTGATATGACATTCTTTAACCCCCTAATTTGACGGTGGTTAAAGGTGTTAACAGATCTTCATTAAATTATGTTCAATGTGCATCCTTTTGCTGTGCTCCATATTAATGGCTTGAATGACAGAGAAAAGGGGCTTTGTTCTATCCTACTTATTACATTTACATCTAATCTTTCCTTAAATGCAGCATACATGCCTCTTATGCACAGTTTTAAAACGTAAAATTATAGACACGCAAAGTGCTTTACAGTGGGCCATTGGTACCTGCTAAGGTGGGTTCCAAGACCCCCTTGTGGATACCAAAATTCATGGGTACTCAAGTCCCCTTATGTACAATAGTGTAGTAAAATAGCATCCCTTATATAAAATGGCAAAATTAAAATTTGCTTTCTGGAAATTTTCTTTCTTTTTAAATATTTTCAAGCTGTGGTTGGTTGAATCTGTGGATACGGAATCCGTGGATATGGAGGGCTGACCGTATAGTGGCCTCATGCATATCTAAGGCCATTTCTGCACGAGAGGGGAGGAGTGGTTCACTGTGTGTCAAGAGGGGTGTTTGTATACTCTGATTCAGAATTCAGAAATTCAGAAACTGTGCTGTCTGCACACACACACCCCATTTACATCATAGTACTGTGGAGAACAGTGGTTGCTGCACCCGCAACAGCAAGTCCCTGGCCACTCCCATTCCCCTCCCTTACCCCACCCCACTATAGCTGATTGGTCTGTTTTTAAAAAAAACCACATACATTTTTAACGCATTTCTGTGTTGCTATATTTGTGCATAGGTATGCATGTTCGTTGATGTGTGGGGGAAAACCATGTCTTCAGTCCATTACCAGATCCACTCTCTTCCTGCTATCTGTTTAATGCATAAAGACAATAATGACAGCAGCTTGTCCTTTGACAGGCAAAGAGAGAGATAGGGACGGAAATGACAGAAGCAACAGCCTGGGAACGCCCATAGCTGGCCACTTCTGCAATGTGAATTGATGCTACACTTCTGCATGTAGGCGAAAACCAAAGCAGAACTGATTTGGGAGATTTACATCGGAGTTTCTCCGTTTTTCACGTACAGCAGTTTCTTATTGCAGTGAACTGCAGTGAACCATTCTAGGAGCTGAAAACATGCAGAACCACAAGGAAAACTACGACACTGAAACAGTACAACGTGCAGACCGGAGGGTAAGAATTCAAGATGACTACAACGTATTGACCTCGTGTGGAAATGGCCTAACTCTGTGCTGGTTGTGACCCTTGAGATACTCAGTTTGTACCTTTGCTATGTTGGGGAAATATGCAGTGTTTCTTATCACTACATGAGAAGCAGCACCTGCCAAAATCTCCTCATTTGTACTACCTTGCGGAGATAGAGAAGCCTTGCTGTCCTCTTTTGAACCTGATTTCATTCCAGTCTTTGCCAAAAACATGTAGGATCAGCTTGAGATATACTGTATTGCTGTGGACCAGCAAAGGATGCAGACACAATCATCCCAGAAGGACTCAACATGCACGCAAATCCTGGCCTATTTTGTCTTCTCAGGTGAAAGAGAGTAATTACAATGGTTTTATTCCACTGCATGAAAAGATGAATATCCTCCATGTTATTGTTCCCATATTCATGTGTCCTCAAAGTCTTGCAGAGGAATTACCTTGTGGAGAAAAACACATGGTCTTTTTGTGCAGAATGTCCAACAACAAAAGCCAATCAGAATTTTTAAGCTCATCCGTAATCGCTTTAACACAGAAAACAGGTTTCCTGCATAGGAAAAGTATTTTCTGCACAGGAAACCCATTTTCTGCATAGTAAATAGCATTTTTTGCAGAAAAAAGCCAAGTGTTTTTCTCTGCAGAATAATTTCTCCTTAACACATCAGGATATTGGAATATCAGGAGAAAAACTGCACAAAATTCTTGCTGAAACCACTTCAGAAGTGGGTTTTTTTTTTCAACTGTTGGGGAAATCCATCTATTAAATTAGGAATGAGTAATTACAAATACAGTCATCCCTCCACAGTCACTGGAGTTAAAAGCACAGGACCCTGGGAAAGTGGGAAAAGCATGAATAACTCTAGCCCCTTCCAATTATATTTAATTAAAAAAAAAAGTAAGAGCCATGCATTCAACTCCCTGTGGATGCTTTCCACATGCTGAGGTTACTTTGCAAGGTAGAGTGGGCAGCCTGTGGGGCTTACTGCCACCTCCACTGCTGCCCCACACCATTTTAAATAGGAATTTAGAAGCCTCGCTCACCGTCTCAGTCTCGCAAGGCTTGCAGTCCATATTAAAAATGAGATAGGGCAGCAGTGGAAGCAGCAGCAAATAATCCGTGAATAAATCATATCCACAAAAGTAAAACCTGCAAGTGCGGAGGGCCAACTGTATTGCATCGTATCCTTGTCCGGTCAATTTATATTGACAGTTGAAGCAGAACATCTCTCCCTTTTTCTTGGCAGTCCAAGTGGCTGAAGACATTTTGCTGCATAAGGCAAATAATAAGATCTCACTTCCTTTGACCCCATGTAGAATAATTGACTAGAATGGACAATTAATATTTAGAATCATAGAGTTGGAAGAGACCACGGAGGCCATCCAGTCCAACCCCCTGCTATGCAGGAACACACATCAAAGCATTCCCAACAAATGGCCATCCAGCCACTGCTTAAAAACCTCCAAAGAAGGAGATTCAATCACACTCCGAGGCAGCATATTCCACTGCTGGACAGCTCTGACCATCAGGAAGTTCTTCCTGAGGTTCAGGTGGAGTCTCCTTTCCTGCAGCTTGAATCCATTGTTCCTTGTCCTAGTCTGGTATTGGTGATAGGAAAGTGTCCTCTTGCACACCTGAACCCAACAGGCTGGTATAGGAGACACAGAGCAGGGACTTTGATGCATAGCTCCCTCCTCTCATCCTGCTCCTCTCTCCCATATTTGCTGCCCACAGATACTGCCTCACTCTACTTAATGGTAGGGCCGGCCCTGCCTGGCAGCAAAACTACAAGGCCAAATTCAGCTGTCTGCCCTGACTAATGTAGGACATTTGAACCAGAGAAACTTTCCTAAGTGCTGATCTTCCAAGGTCCCTTTGATCCAGCAGATCTACTTTAGTTCATATCCCTCAATTATCCTAATATGGCAGGGACCCCTCCCTCCCCATTAATCTTTTGTCATCTCACTTTTTAAACTGCTTTTAAAGTGTCACAGTTTCTCTCTTCTCCTCCTACTTTTTTCCCTGTGTCTTCAGCTTACTTCAGTTGCTGAAAACCGAGATCAAAGTGCAGAAGTTTGCATTCTATTAACTCAGCAGAGAGTGGAGGAGAGGAAGGGGCAGAATCTTGCCCTTCCCAGAAGGTTCAGGGAAAAGCAAACTGCTGCAGCCTCTCCTCACTTGTGAGTTCTTTCTCTACAATCTGTTGTTGCTTGGCCACATGTGTCCTGGTTTTTATCTGTGAAATGGTGAAGGGTATGCTTTAGTAAGGACTAACAATTGAATTTAGACCTTGATCATAATTAACAAAGCAAGGATTTGCTATTTATTCATGATACTAAGATGGCTACCTCAGGCAGCAGATTGTAGCTCTGCCTGATATTAAAGCCAGTCCTGAAAGCAGAGCCTGGGCTGTGGGAGATGGCATTTGAAGGGAAATCAACTTCTCCATTTCTTCTTCCCTGATCAGAAGGCCATTTCCGCACTAGGCTGTTATAGCGCGATGATTCCACTTTCAACATCCTCTGGAATCCTGGGGTTTGCAGTTTCGGGAGGGGCCAACCGGCCCCTCCCGAAACTGCAAACCCCAGGATTCCAGAGGATGTTGAAAGTGGAATCATCGCGCTATAACAGCCTAGTGCGGAAATGGCGGTCATCAGACTGACTGGTGTTCCATTTCATTCTGTTCCTTTCCCATCTTCCATCAAAACAGAACAGGATCTGAGTCTTGGGGAGAATGGAGCAAGGCAGCTATGCCCACGGTCTTCTTGATAAACTGTGAGAGCATTAAAAAGCACATCCTCGAACTATTTGCAGGAGCCTGAGAACAGAAAAGACTGCTGGGTTCTGCTGCCCCCGAGTGGTCATTGCTGAGCATGCAGGAAGACTAGTGGACAAAGAAGTGAGAAATAGGACGCTTTTTGTGAAAGATTTGCAACTATTAACATGCCAGCTTCAACGTGTTCATTATGGTGTGATCCAATTTCTTATTATGGTGAAGTTTTGTCACTAACCGCCTGGCAAGTGTATCATCCCAGCCCTTCCAAAGAATCTCATTCTCTTTCAAGCCTTATAACTGAACCGGAATAAAATGTCAGATCGAACATGGGCTGTGTCAAGATAGCTTGGGTAATAGTCTTTTCAAGAATCCCCTTTCCTGGTTGAATTCAAGGTCAATATTGTGTCAATTAAAGATGTCTCTTACTGTGCCAAGTAAAAACATCCTGTGAGGCAGCAATATAAATCTGTGAGACAGAGACTTATCCTGTCATTTTTCTTCTTAATTTTGATAAGGCCAAATAAAACCCTGGATTTCATGATGTGTGAATATATCTAACCCAGGAGCTTCAAACATTCCCTTCAGAATGACCCTTGTGCAATAGCAGACTTTGAATCTCCCCAAGAATAAAAGCACATCAGAGATTGGAATGATGTGGTCCTCCAGATGTTATTGGACTGGAACTACCAGCATTTTGTTCTGCCCACTAGGGCAGGCTGCTGGGACTTGCAGTTAACAACATCTGGAGGGCCATACACATCCCATTCCTCATGTACATGGAAAGAAATAGTGTTCAGAAGTAACAAGCTATAGGTCCCATAACAAGCACTTTTGGGGCAATGGGGCTATAACAAAGTTACATTTGAAGTGTGATACAGAAAGCAGGAGAGCCAGTGTGAGGTAGTGGTTTGGGTGTTAAACTAAGACTCAGGAGACCAGGGCCATTTCTGCACTAGACTGCTACAGTGCTATTATTCCACTTTCAACATCCTATGGAATCCTGGGGTTTGAGGCCCCTCCCTAAACTTCAAACCCCAGGATTCCATAGGATGTTGGCAGTGGAATAATAGCACTGTAACAGTCTAGTACGGAAATGGCCCAGGGTTCAAATCCCTTCTCAGCCATAGAAACCCACTGAGTGACCTTAGGCAAGACACTCTTTCTCAGCCTCAGAGGGAGGCAAAGGCAAACCCCTATTGAACAAATTTTGCTAAGAAAAGTCTGTTGTAATTCTGCCTCAGGGTTTCAGTAAGTCAGAGACACCTTGAAGGCTCACAACAACAAGAAAGGAGCCCCCTGTTTCATCCTGACCTTCTAGTTCTACAAATGTGAAGGCTTTTGTCTGGAGAAAATGTTGTTCTCGTTTGCTTTCAAGTTGTTTCCAAATTATGGCGACCCAAAGCACACCTATTGTGGAGCTTTCTTGGAAAGATTTGTTCAGAGGGGATTTGTCTTTACCCTCCTCTGAGGCTGAGAGACTGTGACTTGCCCAAGGTATCCACTGCCAAGCACAGATTCAAATCCGGTTCTCCAGGGTCGTACTCCAAGACTCAAACCACTATGCCAAGTTGGAGAAAATACTACCTCACAAACTGAAAGAAAAAGGGTAGAAAAAGAAAGGTTGCCTGCAGATGCATCTTTTCTCTTACCCACTCCTTTCCAAGGGTTGTGCCCTCATGAACAAATCTGCCTATGTCCCTCATCCCCTATCAAAAGGCCACACCTGAAATACAATCTATGCAACCAAGAACTGGTGTGCTTTTAAACCTTCTTTATTTATTTTACAAAAACAGTTTTGTTAATGCTATTTACAGACATAAAATGGACAGAGAGAAGAAATCATAGAATCACAGAATCATAGAAATGTAGAATTGGAAGAGACCACACAGGCCATCCAGTCCAACCCCCTGCCATGCAGGAACACCCTCAAAGCACTCCCGACAGATGGCCATCCAGCCTCTGCTTAAAAACCTCCAAAGGAGGAGACTCTACCACACTCCAAGGCAGCATATTTCACTGCCGGACAGTCCTGACCATCAGGAAGTTCTTCCTGAGGTTCAGGTGGAATCTCCTTTCCTGCAGCTTGAATCCATTGCTCCTTGTTCTGGTCTCTGGAGCAGCAGAAAACAAGCCCTCTCCCTCCTCTACATGGCATCCCTTCAAATATTTAAACATGGCTATCATGTCTTAACCTTCTCTTCAGCAGACTAAACATACCCAGCTCTCTGTCTTCCAGGCCCCTCACCATTTTGATCGCCCTCCTCTGGACTTGCTCCAGCTTGACCATGTCCTTCTTGAATTGGGGTGCCCAGAACTGGATACAGTATTCAAGATGATGTCTAACCAAAGCAGAGTAGAGTGGTACCAGTACCTCCCTCGATCTAGACACCATACTCCTATTGATGCAGCCAAGAATTGCATTGGCTTTCTTGGCTGCCGCATCACACTGCTGACTCATGTTCAGCTTGTGGTCTGTTAAGACACCTAGATCCCTTTTACACATACTGCTATCCAGCCATGTGTCCCCCACCCTCTATTTCTGTATTCCATTTTTTCTACCTAAGTGTAGGACCTTACACTTCTCTCTGTTGAATTTCATTTTGATAGCCTTGGCCCAGCTCTCCAATCTGTCCAGGTCATTTTGAAGCAATGCAGCTGCATCTCTCTAATCAGATCTAGAGCTATTCCAGATCCTGCTTATCTAGGTGGGCATAGCACAAGGCCTGCCATATGTAGGTGACTGGATGGGTAAAATGGAAAATGATCAGATATCTTCAGGAAGAGGGCTACCTAAATCTTTTGGGGATATGGAAAGAAGGACAATTCTGCAAAGCAGGGTTACCTGGCTGTCAGGAGCCACCTTTAGTAGCTGGCTTATCACTGTGCAATGGATATTCCTCAGTTGTCTCAGAACAAAATACTTTGAATGGCCAATTTCATCTACAGACAGGATTGGCTTGGATTCCCTGAAGTGTCATTTTCCTGCCCTCCTTGTAAGTATTGGTCTCTTCAAACTCCTCCAAGGTCTAGCCTCTCACTCTTTCATAAGTTAGATTTCAGCAACATGAATAATGAACCCCTTCCACATGTAATATTAGTCATAATAGATATGCTGGAGACAAAGAATTGCCTTGCTACTTTTCACCAAGTTTTTTTAAAAGTCTGCAAGTTAGGCAAAGCCTCCAAATACATTTTTAAAGTTTTAAGCCTAGAAAAAAAATCCAGGTATGTGGCTTTTCCTAGGTTGGACAGCAACTCATACTAATCCTGAACTAAACAGGAACATGTTTTAAAACTGGGCAGCAACTAATAGAATGCAGCTAGGATGTGTGGAATGGTGCAGCTTTTCCACTGAAGGCCAAATGTGACTCATTCTCCCCATGTTTTGTTTTTAACTTCAAACACCTACATGATCTGCCAGCCATGACTTAGAGCAGGACCAGTAGAAAAGAAATCTGCTTCTCCAGCATGACTGTGGGCTCCCCTCTAGAAGAAAAACAAACTTTATTATGTATTTTTCCCTAATGGGGCTAATATAATATTGGAGGGAGGCAGCTGAGATCAGGAAAATATCACAGGGATTTTTTTTCCAGCTGTATCTTCTTTCATAATGATACAATCAGAATCTGTTGCATTTGATTAAAAATTAAGTATTATGACCATGACCCCTCCATTTAATATATCATGTAGCTGTAAAATTAGATGTTACTCCTTGGGTGTTCATCACATTCTTACGATCACAGAACAGCAGGAAGATACTGTTTTGGTTAGGAAATACATCACATTCTCCCATAGACAAACTATTACTCTTTGATCTTCAGAAAGCCCCAGGAAACAATCTAGGCAAAACACATGCCAGACAAATGCACATTGTGCGGAAACATAAACAATCATGCTGAGAGGTCCTAAAGATAATGCTGGGCTCTTGTTCTTGTCGTCTCCTGACAATCCAGCTAATGGTAAGGAATGATGCGAACTGTATTTCATCAACATCTCTAGACGGCTAAGGCTTTCCCATGCCCACCCAAACAAAAAGAAGAAATGAAGTCCCAGATCAATACAAATGTGACATGGCAGGTGCAAGTGCTGTGCCATATTCAGGTTGCCACTTAAGGAAAAGCCACATCCCACATGATGTTGACCCATGCTCCAAGAGCAAGAAGAATTGTTCTGTACAATTTTCTTTTTCTGCTACTGACCACTGAAATCTGCAGCCAGTTTTCACTTGATGATGGGTGCGGATCGGTCGTTGGTCACAGTTGGGCGCAGCTTGACAGTAGCAAAAGGGTTGGTGCCTCTAGAGAGAGAGAAAGGAAAGGAATGGAAGAAGTTACATCTCTGAAAACACCATGGAGTGTTTATGTTGTTGTTGTTGCGTGCCTTCAAGTTGTTTCTGACTTATGGTGACATTAAGGCAAACCTATCACAGGGCTGAGAGTGTGTGATATACCCAAGGCCACCCAGTGGGTTTTCATGGCTGAGCAGGGAACTCTGGTCTCCTGAGTCATGGTCCAGTGGTCAAACCACTATACCACAGTGGCTTGCAGCTTACCTTAAAGCATACCAAATGTACTAGGGCAATTCACTCCCGGTTCTTTCCACTAAAAAAAAAAAAAAGGGCAGTCCAGGGAATCTGAAAGGACTGAGCCCACAAAAATACAGATGGGGGAATATATCCAGTCCTAGGGCAGCATTTTGCCCACCTCTGATCTCCTGTGAGCTAGATTGAATGATACGTCAATATGGGGCTCCCCCTTGTGGTGACAAGTTACCATTGCTTCACGTTTTCAAGGTAAGGTGATGTCATGATGGGTAAACAGAAGCATGGAGAGCAAAATAAGGATAGGAGATGGCAAGATGTGTGTTTGTCTGTGTTTGTATGCCTGTATTTGTGTGCCTTCAAGTTACCTGTCAACTTATGGCAACCCCATGAATTTCATTGGTTTTTTTTATAGGGAAGGAATAGTAAGATGTGGTTTTGTTAGTTCTTCCTCTGAAATATAGCCTACAGCACTTGGCAGTCATTGGTGGTCTCCTACCCAAACACTAACCAGATCAGATGGAATCTAGTTCTTTTAGAGTATTTTAGGCCTTTAGGATTCCCCATCACCACCATCACTCCAATCCAATCCCTTACCACTGCCACTATGAATAGAACTGCACCAATTATTGCTCATGGGATGAAACCATAGCAATTTCTTGTGTAATGAGGGGAAATTTCACAGAATAAATCAGAATAGTAAGGGTGACTTCATGCAGATCTTTATGGTGCACAGCAAAAATTTGTAGCAGGAGTATTCCATGCCTTCTAGCATTTCACAGATGAAAACTGGTACACATTTGGCCAAGTGACATAAGAGTATGGTCAAGATAGCAAAAGTTTTTAATGAAGACAAACGCTCAAACTAACAGAGACAGCAGCAATTTACTTTTCCTTGAATCTCTGGGAAGGGCAAGATTTTGCCCCTCCTCTTCTCTCCCCACTACTCTGAAAGTCTGTAGCAACTGAGTGAAGATGAAGACAAAGGGGAAGGTGGGAGAAAGAGAAAGTGAAAGAAACTGAGACATTTTAAAAGCAGCTGAAAAAATGAAGACAAGGAGGAATCGGGACTGTCTCTGTCAAATTGGGGCAGATTGTGGGTGTGGCATTCAAGAGAATACAAAGCATACATCATTGTGTGAATCCACCATTCCCTGGAAGTTACAGATGAGCCTTTTGCTGACACTTTCTAGGAATAAGTTAGGATGTTGAACTGACTCAGTTAAAAAATCCTAGCTTATTCAGAAACTGAATAATTGTTGTATTCCTAAGTATAGCCAGGAAGTAATGCCAGCCATTTCTCTATCTCTTCCTTCTGTCACACCTAGCAAATTGCTGGGGAAGGGATAGATCATTCTTGTAGAGGCCTGAAATGATCATTTGTCATTTTGAAATTAGACCAACCACAAAAAAGCAGACTGTGGGCAACGTGTAGTGCTCAAATCACAGATTGCCTGTCCCTCCAAAGCTGGGAAAAAACTTTTTTTTTCTTTCTCTTTTTTGAGGGTACAGCTCCAATTGGCAATGCTGGGTGCAGCATTCTAGGAGTTTAGTGCAAATAAAGTCACTTTTCCAAGCTCTGCCCTGTTATAAGTAGATCATGACAATACACTTCTTTGCCACATAAGGTCTGTTGTCTTTGCATAGACCCAAGAAACACAAAAACTGTCTTTTAGGGGGGAAGGTAAATAATGGGAGTAGATTGTTCAAGAGAACACAGATAATTGCAAGCAACAGTCAAAACTTACTTGGGGAACAGTTCTGGAGGATGCTCCCATCCTGCTGGCTTCTGCAATAAAGCAAAAATATGATAAAGGTTAAGAGAATAGCCTGTGAGTTTTCAGCAGAGACAAAATGACACAGAAAGGAACACACCAAAGACACACACATATATATGCTTAGGTGGTGTCTGCACCACTGTTTTCCAAGCAGACCAGACACATATACAATGCATATCCACTCCAAGAGATCAGAACCATGCTTTGCTCCTGGCCCCACCAACACCACATACAATTTGGGTCAAATGCATATATTATAGGAGTGATCCTGCAATGCAGTTCTTTTACTCCACCAAGATGTCTGGCTATATAGAAAATAAGCACCTCACGAATGCTTCCTTCCATCTGTGTTGTGTGAATCAAAAGTGGAACACAGACATGGTTTTCTAAGGCACACTCAATATTGCAATACAACTTATATCCAAATGCAGAGAGCCTGGTCTCCTTTCTCAGGTATGCAGGTAGCCTTGTTTTCACCCACCAGAACAGCTTGGTGTAAACAGCTATTCAATATACGTTTAAAATAAGAAGAGGGATTTTAATGTGTGTTTAGTGTTGAAAAAAGTCCTATGTACACATTCCAGACAGTCAGCCACAGTGAAAACAGCAGGCCCTGGTTCTGAGGATAGGATTGTGCTGTTAGTCTAGTAAAGTAACCCCCAATTCACTTATAAAGGCTGCACCTTCCTTCACGCTGGAACACGTCTAGAGGAGGGCGAACAAAGTGGTAAGGGTCTGGAAGCCATGCCCTATGAGGAGCGGCTTAGGGAGCTGGGTATGTTTAGTCTGCAGAAGAAAAGGTTAAGAGGGGACATGATAGCCATGTTTAAATATTTGGAGGGATGTCATGTCAAGGAGGGAGCAGGCTTGTTTTCTGCTGCTCCAGAGACTAGGACAAGGAGCAATGGACTCAAACTACAAGAAAAGAGATTCCACCTAAACCTCAGGAAAAACTTCCTGATGGTTAGAGCTGTTCAGAAGTGGAATATGCTGCCTCAGACTGTGGTGGAGTTTCATTCTTCAGAGGTTATTAAGCAGAGGCTGGATGGTCATCTATTGGGAGTGCTTTGACGTAGGTTTCTGCAGGGCAGGGGATTGGACTGGATGGCCCCTGTGGTCTCTTCCAGCTCTATGATTCTATGGTCACTTCCACACTGGACTGTTATAGGGCTATTATTCCACTTTCAACATTCTATGGAATACTGGGGTTTGGAGGGGCATTTGAGGCCCCCTCCCTAAACTGCAAACCCCAGGATTCCATAGGATGTTGAAAATGGAATAACAGCACTATAACAATCTAGTGTGGCAATGGCCTATGATTCTATGATTCATAAACAATCCTTCATTTTTAAAGCATAGATAGTTTGGTTTTTTGGTTTGTTTGTTTGTTTGTTTGTTTGTTTGCTATCCTCTATTCTACAGGTAGTTTGGTGTAGCTGGCACTTCCCTGGCTGACTCTGATCGGATTTACTGAGTAGATAGAACCAAAGCCATTTTTCTTAAACTAGTCAGGATGGTACTGATTCTGAAACTCCATCAAAACTCTGCTATTGTTGATAAACTACACCACCCACTTCTTATGGATTTCTCCTCCCTTCTGGAAAGGAAGGATACACTCTGCCCTGCCCACTGATAGGACTTCATGGTGCAAAATGACATTCTGGCCAGCTCCCAATGCAGCTGAATTTCAACAGCAGCAGTAGCATCAGTCACAATACAATCCTCTCTCTGCCACCATGGACTCTGAGGGTTCAGTATAACCTCTTCCCTCAGAAGTTACTCATCCCTCCATCACAGTATGCTCTCCATCAGAGTAGATATAACAACAATCATAAATCCAGTGTTTGTTTTTGTACTTGTCATCCATGATTTCTGTACTTGCACAAGTAGAAATCCTAATGGCTTCTCCAAAAATCTACTCTCTTGCACATGGAAAGCTTATGCAACAGGTAGAATCCAGGCCTTCCACAAGGGTCAAGATTTTGGCTTTGGGTTGATTTCAATCCCTGGGAATGTCTAAACACACTTCAGCAACCCCACCACACACAAGGCTGTGTTCACACGAACATAAGCAAACAGCATTAGGTACTTTGTTAGTGGTTATTCAAGAGAGTTTTCTTTGGTTTTTTCCTGTGCTCTGCATTGTGAACCTGTGTAATACTTATTGCTGTTCATATAGATGAACACAGAAATTTCTTTATATTGCATCAGAACCTTCATCCCTCTTACCTAACACTTTTTACTCCCAGTTGAAATAGCTCACCAAGATACTGAAGAAATATGTTTTCCAGCCTTGCAGCTCAAGTTGCTTTGCCTGGAGTGATCTAGGAATGAAACTGGGATGTTCCCCATTGCATATAAGATACCGGGCTCCTCCACCAAGCTGTGCTCTCCCATCTCCAGTCATTACTGTGTGTTTATATATACATACTTTTCATTAGAAAATTGGATTCATCCTAGAGTCTTTTCACATGACATAGCTATAGTACTTTCATTCTACTTTAACTGTAATGGCAACGCCCTATGGAATCCTGGGGTTTTTAGTTTAGTGAGGCACTAGATCTCTATTGCTAAATACCCCGCTAAACTAGAAATCTCAGGATTCTATAAGAAGAAACCATGGCAATTAAAGTGGAATCATTGTGCTATAACTGTGTAATGTGAAAGGAACTCTGTTTGGGTGCCCAGTTGTCACTGAAGTGTTTCTTCTTCCCTTTTAATCACTGCAAGCTGCTTTAGGAAACAATATTTGGCTGAAAAAGATGGGCAAAAGTGAAAGGAAATGAAACAAGCAAGTATAAATAAACCTTCTGTTCAGAACTCACATGATTTCTCAATAGTGTATTTGCCATGACATGTGATAAGTTGTGTTAGAAATAGATTTCTTCTTTCCCCCTCCCCCAAGTGGGTATTGTCTTTGTTGTGTGCCTTCAACTTGTTCCCTATGGCAACCCTAAGGCAAACCTATCACACGGTTTTCTGGGGCTAAGAATATGTGACCTGCCCAAGGTCACCCAGTGGGTTTCCATGGCAGAGTGGGGAAATCAAACCTTGGTCTTCAGGGTCATAGTGCAATGCTTAAATCACTATATCACACTGGTTCGGTACTGCTTTCTTCTGCACTATTCATATATTTTTAAAGAACTGCTTATCCTCCCACTATTCCAATTTGGATGGGACACCCCTCCATTAATCTTCTGTCATCTCACTTCTTCAGCTGCTTTTAAAATGTCTCAGTTTCTCTCTTCTCCTTCCACTTTCCCCTTATGTCCTTAACTTATTTCAATTATTGAATTCAAATTGCAAAAATAATTTGCAATCAATAAACAGTGGGAGGGAAGAGAAGAGGAAGGGGCAGAATCTTGCCTTTCGTAATTGGGTAGGGCAGTCACAGTTAAATCAGGGTTTAAATCAACCTCTTCACATGATCTTCCTCTTCTCTCCATCTTCTCTTCAGAGACACACATTAACTCAGATATTTAGTATCCCACAAGTGTTAGCCATGTGTCCTGCTTTACAGAAAACAGTATTTAATGTGAAAGGCCAGACATTTTAGGTCTGGTTCAGTAAAGAGAGAACACCTTGCAGTTTCCTGTCAGTAGTACTAGTAACCAGCAAGTTAATTAAATAAACCTAACAAAGTTTCATAGAATCATAGAAATGTAGAGTTGGAAGAGACCACACGGGCCATCCAGTCCAACTCCCTGTCATGCAGGAACACCCTCAAAGCACTCCCGACAGATGGCCATCAAGCCTCTGCTTAAAAACCTCCAAGGTAGGAGACTCCACTACTCTCCGAGGCAGCAGATTCCACTGCCGGACAGCCCTGACTGTCAGGAAGTTCTTCCTGAGGTTCAGGTGGAATCTCCTTTCCTGCAGCTTGAATCCATTGCTCCTTGTCCTGGTTTCTGGAGCAGCAGAAAACAAGCCCCCTCCTTCCTCTACGTGGCATCCCTTCAAATATTTAAACATGGCTATCATGTCCCCTCTTAACCTCCTTTTCTGCAGACTAAACATACCCAGCTCTCTCAGTCTATCCTCATAGGGCATGTTTTCCAGGCCTCTCACCATTTTGGTCACCCTCCTCTGGACTTGCTCCAGCTTGTCAATATCCTTCTTGAATTGGGGTGCCCAGAACTGGACACAGTATTCAAGATGGGGTCTAACCAAAGCAGAGTAGAGTGGTACCAGTACCTCCCTCGATCTAGACACCATACTCCTATTGATGCAGCCGAGAATTGCATTGGCTTTCTTGGCTGCCGCATCACACTGCTGACTCATGTTCAGCTTGTGGTCTATGAAGACTCCTAGATCCCTTTCACACGTACTGCTATCCAGCCACGTGTCCCCCATCCTATATTTCTGTATTCCATTATTTCTGCCTAAGTGTAGGACCTTACATTTCTCTCTGTTGAATTTCATTTTGTTCGCCCTGGCCCAGCTCTCCAATCTATCCAGGTCATTTTGAATTTTGATCCTGTCCTCTGGCGTATTAGCAACCCCTCCCAATTTGGTGTCATCTGCAAATTTGATGAGCATACCCTCTATTCCTTCATCTAAGTCATTGATAAAAATATTGAACAGCACTGGGCCCAGGACAGAACCTTGTGGCACCCCACTAATCACTTCTCTCCAGGATGAAAAGCAGCCATCCGTGATCACCCTTTGGGTTCGGTCGGTCAACCAATTACATATCCAATTAACAGTAGCCCTGTCTAGCCCACATTTTACTAGCTTCGATGCAAGAATGTCATGGGGAACTTTGTCAAAGGCCTTACTGAAATCGAGATATGCTACATCCACAGCATTCCCTTCATCTATCAAGCTAGTAACTCTATCATAAAAAGAGATCAGATTAGTCTGGCATGACTTATTTTTGAGAAATCCATGTTGACTTCTCGTGATTATTGCGTTGTTTTCTAAATGATTAGAAACTGAACGCTTAATGATCTGCTCCAGGATCTTTCCGGGTACCGATGTCAGGCTGACTGGGCGATAATTATTTGGGTCCTCTTTTTTTCCCTTCTTGAAGATGGGGATAACATTTGCTCTCTTCCAATCTGCTGGAACTTCTCCTGTCCTCCAAGATTTCTCAAAAATTATAGCAAGCGGTTCCGAAATGACCTCTGCCAGCTCTTTTAATATCCTAGGATGCAATTCATCTGGCCCTGGAGACTTGAATTCATCCAATGCGGCCAGGTATTCCTGTACCACCTCTCTACTTATTAAGTGCCTCATTTCCTCTGCTTCCTCCCCTGCTCCCCTACCGCCAGGTTGAGTGCTTGTATCCTTCTGGGAAAATACGGAGGCAAAGAAGGTGTTAAGTAGCTCTGCCTTTTCTCTCCCCCCTGTGAGTAATTCGCCATCTTCTCTGCGTAGCGACCCTACTGTCTCCTTCTTTTTCCTTTTGCTGCGGACATATTTAAAAAAACCCTTTTTATTGTTTTTAATGTCTCTGGCCAGCCTAAGTTCGTTCTGTGCTTTAGCCTTTCTGACCTCCTCCCTACATCTCCTGGCTACTTGCTTAAATTCTTCTTTGGTGGTTTCCCCCTTCTTCCATTTCCTATACGTGTTTCTCTTAACTCTTAGCTCAGCTGAGAGTTCTTTAGTCAACCATTCTGGTTTCTTCAGATGCCTTCCATTTTTCCTCCTTATTGGCACAGTTTTAGACTGTGCCGTCAGTATCTCCTTTTTAAGGAACTCCCATGCCTCCTGAACTCCTTTCCCTTTCACTATTCCTGACCACGGAATTCCAGCCAGCAGCTCCCTAAGTTTACAGAAGTCCGCTTTTTTAAAATCTAAGACGAGTGTCTGGCTACCCTTATCTTCTCCTTCCCACTGAATGCTAAATTCCAACAGGGCATGGTCACTCCCCCCTAAAGATCCAACCACTTCTACCTCATTCACAAGGTCATCCCTGTTGGTCAAGACCAGATCTAGAATATTTGATCCCCTTGTGGCCTCTTCCACCTTCTGGACCATGAAGTTGTCTGCAAGACAAGCAAGAAACTTGCTGGACCTTGCTGTCTTGGCAGAGTTTGACTGCCAGCATATATCCGGGTAATTGAAATCTCCTATTATTACTGTTTATGCAACCTGTGCCTTCCTTTTACTTCTTTTTTCAATTAATTAATAGGTACACGGATCACAAAAAGCAGCCTTGCCCTGTCTTGTGTCTCCAGATATGTTGAATAACTTCCATATACCCATCAAGCCTCAAAGACTCTGCAAGCCATAATCCAGTACATGTGCTTTATACATTTGGTTAAGGAAAGCTGACATCTCAGCACTCTGGAGGGCACAAGTGGCCACTGAAAGAGTTAAATTAATTTATTCTCTTTAAAATGGATCTGTACCTGCCTCATCTCTGAAAGGGAAGGCCATGAGAGTTAAAAAACAAAGGACCTTAAATTTATTTGTTAAATGAAAGTAACTGTTCGTGTGAACATGGCCTAACTCTCAATCCACAGCAAGCAAGGGGAGAAAGTACTGTACATTCCTAGAAACTAGGAGTCCTTCATTTCTCTCAGTGCTAGCATTCATTAGCTTTCAGAGCTTCTTATTCACCAAGCTCCCTTCTGAAAAGGTAACCCCCTACCACAAAGTACCCAACAGAGGAAGACAGATAAGGAGGACACCTCCTTCAGCTGGCCAGATCTTGCCCACGTTCAACACTCAGTGTCCTACTGTTAGCAGAAAGAGGTGCTGCCCCGGAGCCACCAGAAATCAGGCTGGGATGTCATGGAGAAGAGGAGTGAACTGAAGGGACCCTGGGAAGTGAAAGAGAAGTAACTGAGACTCTCTCACAAAGAGTTGGCACGGACAAGAAGAAGGGACTAGAGGCAGACCAATACGACTGTTATCCTTTGAGGTCAATAATGGCCAATATAATCTAAAAGAAGAAAACAGCTCAAATGAGGCCAGTCCTAAAGCCTGAATAAGGACCACAGGCAGATGTAACAAGAGGAATTGAAGAAGCTCTAAGAGGCTTTGGTGATCCAGAAGGCTACCAAGAGAGAACTGGAGGGACTTTATTTGCCCACTTAGGGCCACACAAGGTGTACTGTTAATAGTGTGAATGCAACTGACATGCTGTTTGCATTGGAAGGGAAGTGAGCTTCCCTTGGTGCCAATGCAAGTTTCCCTCCTAATGTAAACAGTAGGCTTGGGAAAGCAATTTTCATTAAGACCACAGCCAGGAGGGGATTTAAACTCCTCACCTGCCTTTGCGGTCCTCCAGCTGCTTAGAGGTCTCTGTGGCTGCTAACTTCATTTTTCAAAAGTGCACATTAATTCTATCCAACTGAATTTTTAAAAATATATCTAGGTTGTCCTTAATCTTTGCAAAGAATTTCTAACAGTATAGATGCTGCAAGAAAGGACCTCAAATAAGAAAGACAGCACAGTTGTTCTAACTTGCTCACATGTTTTGGAGAGGGGCAGAGAGCTTAGTGTCATGTACATCCTCCTTGCCCCACCTCTCCAAAAACCTGACCTGCAGTTCAGTTACAGATGTATACATTCAATTGTTGATATTGTCTAGTTAGAACTCTGCTTAGCAGTCAAGGCTGATGTGATAGGGAAATGGGGCACTGCCCACTCAGGTCACTCCCAGTCAGCACTCTTCTTTTTTATTTATGCTCACCCCACGAGGTGGTCCTGACTGTTAGCATTCATTCCTCTCTTGGCAGTTAAGTCCTTCTGTTCAGAGTCTCACAGTCACATAACACTTTCTGCCTTAAAGGAGCAGAAGGACAGAGGTCCCTCCACTCACAACGTGGTGAAAGAGGAAAAGCAAGGGGGGCTGGGAAAGAAAAACTGACAGCCCTGGTCAATGGATTTTCCTGGAATCAAAAGATTCATAAAGATCTGGGTGCATCTACACTGCACAATTATAGCAGTCTGAAAATTGCTATGGATCCACTGTATGGAATACTGGATTTGTAGTTTAGAAAACGACTTCGGATTCTCTGCCAGAGAGCTATAGTATGAGAATTCATGGGAATGGATTAGAGATCTGAGTCTCTCACCACACTACACATCCTACAAATCCATAGAGCTATGGTAGTTAAAATTGGATCAAACTACTATAGTTATGCAGTATGGACATGCCCAGGGACTCAGAAAGGCAGCAGAGTGCTCTGGGCCCCGGCCAGTGAGTCGGTATGCTTGAGCCCAGACTGGGTGGACAACCACAGTTTGACTTAAGCTAGCTCCTGCTGCTTTAGTTTTGCCTTTCACTACTGATTCCTGGAAACGTTCTTCTGCTGCAGCAGCTATACTTTGATAAATAGAGTGAAAAAATGTGTGCTTTGTTTGATTTCACTTGGCTTATGGAGAGAAGAATGATAAACTTTGAAAACATAGAAGGGTATTTGTGTTTTTTACTGGTTTATAGTAAACCTGGAAGGAGGCTGGAAGAGAAAATTTAATTTCTAAAAAGAGAAATACATGGAATGGAAGATGGGAAGAAGCCTTGCCACCTATCCTGTAAACCTTTATCCTTAGCACTGGTGTGTGTTAAAGGTTAAGATATGCTTACAGTTAAAGTTGCTCTGATTATTGCTAGAAGGAAAAGGTGCTGGACAGGTTCTCACAACATGATCGGTGGTCAGTTGCCAAAGCAAAAGACATAAATGACTCTTTCTCTTGCTCCCATTCAATATATACAGAGGCCACATATTGTGATCGTCCAGATTACATGTTTACTTTCCACCCCTATGTGCTTCCAATAGAAACAGCAAGCTTGTGATCTGGGTGACCATCATATGATTGGCTCTTGCATATATTATGGTTACAATCTAGGACAACAGTCTGTTACATCATTTGAAAATGTTCCTTTTTAATACTATGGTTCATAGACTCCCAAAAGTAACCTTTCTCAAGCTCTGGTTTATTGATAGCTGCCATATCAGCTGGCTATTGTATGAACTGGACCAGAGCCACTCCTCTTGCCAAGAGTTGTTATTATATAGCATCACTCCTCCAGAAGCACAGAACAGTAAGGGTTTCCCTGTCAGTGGAGCAAACTGCTTGTCAGGAATGCTTTAGCTACAGATTTTTAGGCTGGCAGAAGATTGGACAACCTTTAGGGGTTCCTTTCAGCTCTATGAGCCTATGATCTGTTGTTCTTAGGATAAGCAAATTATATTCACAGCCCTAAAATATCATTATCTTAAACCCTTACCTTGGAGTCTGTGGTGGTTGAACTAGTTGTGCTGCTCCGACAGCTGCCTGCCCCCAACAAAGCAGGAGAAGGGCTGGGGGACTGAGGTCTGCTGGGGTTGTGCCAGTGATCCCCTGCAGGTGGGGCGCTGGGCCGATCCCGGAGGTCATCAATGCTGTGACTGGTCCTCAGAGGGAAGTTTCTAAGCAAAGATGGAAAGGAAAATATGAAAAAGGCAGTAAAAGGGCAGAGTCTTGGACTGCCACCTTTTTGAACTAACTGGTTATGCTTTGAAGTCCAAAACCTAACTTTTCCTTGGAAAGGGAAAGGAGTAAGCATGTTTGTTTATTTGTTTCTTGATCTTTAAAGCTCCCGTTATGGAAGGAAGCTGTATATTGTTTTTCCCCATCTTCTTTCTTTATTTTCACAACAACCATATGAGATAGATCAGACTGAGCAACAGTGACTAAGATCACCAAGTGAGATTCAGAGCTGGCTCGGGATTTGAACTGGAGTCTCCACAGTGCCTGTCTAACTCCTTAACCATTAAATTACACATATAAAGAATATGGAATCATTTCCTTCAGTTACTGGCAAAGAGTGTAATTTTCAAGTTCCTAGTTGAAATCTCACTATTTCTGAAAATTTTGCTTTTAAAAAATAACATCCCATGCTCTGCCTCTTCTAACTTCACCTACCTCCTTCCTCTTCCATGATGCCACCATAGACCTAGGCCCTTTCTGCACCACTTTCCCAACCTGCCATAGGGATGGGAGAAGGACAGGACTGCGACGACAGTTCCGCATTATATTGTCACGGTCCTGTTCTTCTCCCATCCCCAGGTGGTGCAATCATAGAGTAAATCATTGACAGGTTTTCCCCGTCAATGACCCACGATCGCGCTGCCACCACAGACTTAACTGTCATCCAGAAGCCTGGGAAGCACAATGGCCTTGCTTTCTGCCCCAGCACAGCCTGGGAAAGTGCTCAGCTGTGCTGTGAAGGAAGAGGCAGGGCCATCACGCTTCCTCCATTGCGGAGGCAACCAGTGCAGAAGGGAGTGCTCCTGTTGCGCTCCCCACCCAGCAGAGCCACTGGCGGGATCCCCACCGGACGCCACCAGGAAAAAGGTAAGGTGAGGAAAGGGCCTTATTGAAGACACTTCCTCTGCCTCCTGTAGTGGTGGGAACAACAGTCGTCTTTTACGACTTAGAACTATCAGCCCAAATGATGAGCCAGCCCTGTACTGGGCAAAGTATGCTGTGAGAATGAAGAATGCTACAGATAAGAACTTTGTCACTGATACATCTCAAGGTGACAGTACCTTGTAGCTGTCTCCTTAGGGTCTCTCACCTCCTCCAGTCGTTTCACAAAAGCTTCTGGAAACCAGCCACTCCTAAAACCAAAGACACATTGTCATCATCAAAATTGCTTATACCCCATCTTTTTCCAAGAGTGGGACTTGACAGCTTACAAATTAAAATGATTACGATATAGCTAAAAACATATACAGTAAGTCCACATTAAAACAGAATTAAGCTATTAACAGTATTAAAACTAAAAATTATTTTAAATTATTTAAAAAATTATAAAAGCAGTCAAAAACTGCACAGTTTAAAACAATACAGTACCTTCTTAAAAGCCCTTTATTCAAAAACTTTCAGTTCTGAAGCTGGTTAGAATAAAAAGAACCTTGCTTGCCATGAGACAACAACAGCCACTCTACATACATAAGCACCTTACACTGTACTTGCTGTTTGCCTGATTCTTTGTTCTATACACCATCCCTTTTTGTGGGGCGTTTACCCTTTAAATTATGTGAAAAATTATATTGTTCCCATCCCCCCTGCCAAAATAAGGTAAGTAAGTCTACAGTAGTTCAGACAATAGCATGTGTTAAACTCAGTGCATCAGTAAGACAGGATGGGGCAAAAAGGTTTCAAGTTATCTATTGCTGAGAGTGTAGAAGGGGGTCTAAAAATAAAAAGAAGGATTGAGAATCAACAGAGGTTACCTTTCATTGGCAGAGCAGGAATTGGGTTTGTACAACTTTCAACTGGGCCAATGAAAGAAAGCTCTCCACTATTACTGTTCTTAGAAGATTACCCTTCACTCCAAATTCCAGATGGATTTGATAGATTTTAGAGAGATTATTGGTTTTTATCCAGAGCTGGAGAGAGACCTCTGACTACCAGGCCAATACAACTGATGGAAAATCCCAGGCCCACTCAGAACAGTCTTACACTCACTGCTGTCTCTGATTGGCAAGGATAGCTAGGATCTCCTTTGCCTGCTTTCTGACAACACTTCTAGGACTCTGGGCTAAGATGGTTGTAAAAGATACATATCCATAAATAGTTACAAAGAAACATGCCTTTAATGAGCAAGCAGGAAGTTACAATAGGTAAATTGTAACTGTACCTGCTTCTTGTTACATGGGACCACTGGGCTTACACTTAAAAGCAGGTTTCCACAATGTGGAAGCCTCCAGGTATGTTGGATGACAACCTAGATTAGCCCAGCTGCTTAAGCAATTGGTGGCTGGGATGATGGGAGCTTAGAAGGCAGAGGTAGGACAAATCTGTTGTAAGGATAATAAGGCCCTATAAGAATTATTTGAACTGTCCTCTAGATTAGTATTTCATTGCCTTTGGACCTTAAGATGTTCTGGATGTCAACTTTTAGGTGCTTTCCACAGGATGATGCTCTCGTGCCTCGTTCCATTGTGATCCTGCCAGCGCCTCTGCTGGGACGGGAGCTGTGTCCTCAGTGCTTCCCTCCACACCCGATTGGCTGCCTGTGGAAGGGAGCGTGAGGGACATGCCTCCTCCTTCTACACTGCTGCCAGCTGTTTTCCCATGCTGCAGTGGAGAAAGGAGCATGTGGTCGTGCTTCTAGCCCTTCTACATGGCCAGTGGCAATGGAAAGCTTGCGTGATCAGAGCTCATTGACGGAGTTTTTCAATCAATGATGTACCCTCCAATCATGCTGGCTGGTGACATGAGACAGGCAGGACCACAACGACATCATGCAGAAATGTTGTCATGGTCCCGCTCCTCTCATGTCCCCATGCTAGGAGAATGCCATCCTGCAGAAAGGGCCTTAGAATCTGTGAACATTGGTCATCATGGCTGGGAGTGAGTTGGAGTCTAAAACATCTAGAGAACTCACTGCTCTGAATAAATCCCCCATTAAGTTATCATAAATTCAAAAGAATCATACATTTTCTTTGACTACAGGGAGAAAAATGAGCATATTATTTCTCCAAATAAGAATTCTGCCCCACAGTTAAATTTTCCTTCAATCTCCAAATTTCTAGTATTGCATAGAGTGCGACACTGAAAATTGTTCACACTTAGAGCTCTTAGATTTGCTTTGTTTGCTTTCCGTTGGGAATTTTGTCTGCTTCCTTTCCTTCAGATGCTTAAACTGGATGCTTTCTAAGTCCCTCACTGAGGTTTTGTTCCTGCAGTGGTAGAAACTGGGGACTGAAAGAAAATTTCATGGGGGGGCAGAATTCTTATTTGGTGGGGCAATGCTCTCCTCACCTCCTGGAGCTATATCCTGAATCTCACGATATGATCTGAAGTCCTTTATGACCAAAAACCTCTTCAACCTAACAGAGTCCCACTGATACATGTCTGAGCAGACTTACATTGATGTACCTTGCAGTTTGCCGTACAGCCAGCCATTCTGCGCATCCGGTATCAGCACCGTGACAATGTCTCCAATGTTGAACTGTAAAAGGGTCTGGTTGGAGCCAGCTGCATGAGCTGCTATCGCTTGGACTTTCATTCCAGTGTTCCTGCTCCCTTCTTTACCTCCTGCTTCTCCTCTTCCTGTTGTCTTCTCTCCCAAGGAGCTAGAACGAGAACGTTGACCCGTGGAGAGGGAACCTGAAAGTTATGAGGAATGGAAGAGTTTCACAGCCAGTTCATTGCACCAGCTCTGCCAGAGTAATGGAACAAATATGTTTAACCATAAATGCTACTTTTTTGCCTTCAGTACTCCATGGATGGCATTCATTGCTGTCCATGCATCAGCAGTAATGGGAACTTCTGGTTGAATTGACTCTTTTTCTCATTTGCACCTCTATAGACTTCCCAAATCTGCTCTGGACGTTTGGGAGGCCCTTGAGAGAACCAAGAAGAGCAAGGAGAAGTCCCATTGTGCAAAGAGAAGGTTCCCCATAGGATGTGGATGGACCCCTATGAGTAGGATTGGTGGTTATTTTTCTATATGCTTATTTATTTATATTAGTTTATTACATTTATGTCATGGCTTTCTTACCAACAGACAAGGTCATCACACACAATTGTCCTTTATAACCATTTTATCTTCACAACAACATTGTAAAATTAACTAGGTGAAAGAGTCAATCATGGGCAAAAGATGAGCTTCTAACTGTGGTTTTAAGCCTGGATCTCCTCCATTCTAGTCCAATTGTCTTAACTGCTGCATTACACTGGGTCTCCACTGTTCAGACTTTGTGCTCCTCCAGGCCCAAGTTTCATCACTGCTGGGACAGAACAAAATTGCCTCACCTACACATATGACAGGAATCCCAAGGTTCCTTTGAGGCCCCTCCCTAAACTGCAAACCCCAGAATTCCATAGGATGTTGAAAGTGGAATAATAGCACTATAACAGTCTAGTGTGGAAATGGCCTTAATCTATCGTTCCATGGAATGCATTGATGGCCTATGATTCTTCCCTCCAATCTTACCGATAGAGGGAGTTCTTGACAAAGGTCTCCTTCTTGTTTCTGGCTGAGAGGGAGGCAACGTTTCAACTGTCTCCTGAGGAAAAGGGCTCAAACTTCGTCCTGGCATTACAGAACTGAAATCACCCAGAGGCCTTTGGGGCTTCAACAAAGACAGGAAAATAAAAGTATGCACAGACAAGTAATTTCAGAGGAAAAGACCAACTGAGCCAGCCAAATGCCTACTAAAAACATTTTGTACTTCTTTCTGTCACGGTCTAGTCTGCAAGATTTAGGATTATCCTCCTTCCACACACTCACAGAATAATAAATCTGACAATTACAAGATAGAAGGACCAATGTGTACAACAATTTTTACTTCCATGGAAGGCCTCAGCATAGTAGTTCCCAACCATGGGTCTCCATATGTTGTTGGACTACAATTCTCAGAACCCCTGACTACTGTATCTGGGAGTTCAAGTCAACAATACCTGGAAATCGAAGAATGGAAATTGCTGCCTTAAGAAGGTGCATTCAGGAAGCTAGACAAGATCTCTTTCATCTTTGTCAAACGAGAGCAGAATAGTCACAAGAAATGCTTGGTTCCACGCTGACATAACTAAGTCCTGGTGACTAATCTATATAACATTGTTATCTGCACTTTTAATGTATGACAGCTCAGTTACAAAAATAAATGAGTGCTTCCTTATCACAGCCTAATTTCCTATTAAATAAATACACCACACTGCAGTGGAAATCAAAGTGAGCTTATCCAGTGAAAAACTTATCATCTACTACCTCATCCAATCATAGTAATTGGCCTTGTGAGCATGGGCAAACTTAAACAGGATTATATATAGATTGTATGGAAGAGGAAATTATGTGACCCTCCAAATGCTATTGAACTGCAACTTCCATCAATCCTAGCTGACATAGCCAATGGTGAGTAATACTACGAGCTGTAGCCTAACATCTGGAGGGTCCTGTTGCACATTTAAGGGCCAGAAATTTTATACAACAACATCAAATTGTGAAACACTGAATTGTATACATGGGGAAGGGCACTCTGGTGTTGTGAGGCCCAGGATTTTCTGAGTTTAGTATGCTGAATGTAGATTGGGTTTCCCCTCCCCCTCAAAAAAGGTATTATTTTGTGCGCATTTAACATATGCTAAATTAGTAAAAGAGACCTGAGATTGACAGTGAAGTCATCCCCTTTTTGTAAACTAAATATACATTTTATAAACCTCTATCACTCTATCATGTTACATCTTAGCAGAGCTTGAGAGTTACTTTTCTAGACTACAGCCACTTCCGCACTAGGCTGTTATAGCGCTATGATTCCACTTTCAACCTCCTATGGAATCCTGGGGTTTGCAATTTAGGGAGGGGCCGGCCGGCCCCTATCTAAACTGCAAACCCCAGGATTCCATAGGAGGTTGAAAGTGGAATCATAGCGCTATAACAGCCTAGTGCAGAAGTGGCCTACAACTCCCCAAATCCCTCAGACAACATGAGCAATGGTATCCCAATGGCCTTAACAGTTGCAGTCTAAAAAATAACATTCCCATACTCTGACTCTTAGTCACCTTTTTTCCAAACTAAAAAGCTCCACACATTTAGCCACTCCTTATAAAGAAGACAGCTGCAACCCAAGTATCATTTGGCCTGACTTCTTCTGCATCTTGAAATCAGCCTATGAGAACTACACACAGCATCACAAAGCCTTTGTCTCTGGCCCTTGACAGACCTATCCTGAAAGCTATCTGCTGTGGGAATTCTTCCTTCCCAAGGTCCATTAGTTGCATTCATCTTCCTTACCATCTCCATGGGGGTAGGAGTCAAACGGCCACTTGGGTGACCCTGACTGTAGGCTGTGGGGAGCAAGTTCTGTGCAGGATTGCGGGTGGCCTCCAGCTGTTCCTTCCACAGAGGTACCTTGTTCTGAAAGATGGCCCGGGCCTTAGAAAAAGTAAAGACAACAGTAATAGAGACTTTGAAGTACATTGACAAAGAGGGACGGGGAGAACAGGAGCCACAACTTTAAAAAAATGGTGGGCCCTTGGCTTTCAGCAAGGTCATGTGTGCCACAGAAAAGTCTTTCTCCTTCACCATTCTTTAGATGTTCCCGATTCTGTGTCCTGACCAAAGGTACCTAACAAAGTATTGAAGAGATTTAGAGATCTCCTTTCAAAACAAATCCACATAATGGATTAGCTTAACTATAGGCACGGTCTGGTTATGTTGGTTATTTTTTTTAATAAAACAAGTACAGTTTGTTCTTCTTCCTTTAATTCATAACCACAATAAAACTGAAGGAAGGCTAAAAGTCAGAAATATAGATGTGAAACAAGCCTGTAATTTAGCACTGACCATCATGAGCAGATACTAGGAGCTGTATGGAGTGGAAAAGCCACATTATTTGGCAGTACAGTCAGCCCTTCACATTTGTGGGTTTGACTTTCATGAACTTGATTATTTGCAAGTTTCTTCAACTCCTGCCCCCCTATATTAGGCACTTCTTTTTCAGGGGAACGTGGGGGGACAATTATATATTATATACTTCCTCTGGTTTACAAAAAAAAGGGGGGAGAGTAAGAAAATAGTAATATATTTCCCATTTTTATCTGCCCCATGGAGACTAGGAAGTTGATTTTATTCAAATTTTAAATGCTGGGTGTTCTGGATTTTGCAGGTGGTACCACATTCTGCTTTAGACATTATTATCCATGAATCATAGCCATGTACTTGCTTAACCTGTAGTTGCCATCTGAAGACCAGTGGTTCTCTTGTATAATTGGAAATCTCTTGTTCCCTGCCTCAAAAGATATCTTACTAGGTTGCTTTAACGTCAAACAAAACTATTGCAGTCAGATCTGGATAGGTAACCAATTCCCCCCATGCTATTGTCGTGTGGCTTCATGTTATGTCTGATTTATAGCGCCCATAAGGCAAACTCTCCCTAAAAGCCAAGATGACTAAACTAAGACTGCCATACTTTGGTCATATCATGAGAAGACATGACTCAAAAAGACATTAATGCTTGATAGGGTAGAAGGCAGTAGGAAAAGAGGAAGACCACATTACAGATCGATAGACTTGATCAAGGAATACATGTCTCTGAATCTGCAAGACCTGAGCAGGGCAATTGATAATAGGGTGACTCAGAGGTCTTCCATCCATAGGGTTGTCCTGAATCAAAGTCAACTTGACAGCAGTTAATGACAAGGCAAACTTATCATCTTCTTGGCAAGATTTGTTCGGAGGGGTTTTATCCCCTGCCTCCTTTATCTGCTTCTCCTCACCCTGGTATAGAACTGCAGGAAGGTATTAGAAAGTAGTTGGTGCTTCTCAGCTAGAAAACGATAACGCCGTTTCTCCTCCAGTTCAGCAGCCTGCTGACTCTCATTGACAAAAGCTTGCATCTCTGTGTGCAGGTGCATCATGTTATCCTGGAATTATGGGGAGAGAATGGAGAGAAAGAGGGTCTTTAAACAGATGTTGGTTGGCCATCTTTCAGTATTGTTTTAGCTGTTTATTCCTGCATGGCAGGGAGTTGGACTTGATGGCTCTTCCAGTCCCTTCCAACTCTGTGATTCAAAGGACTGGCACTACAGCAAGCAGAAGGAAAAACATAGCAAACTACCATCTATCAAGAATTGAGGACTTCCAGGTCTTAGTTTCATAATTTTTTTTTATAGCTAGTTCTATGACTGCACAGGAAAGCTGTGGCCAAATAATTTTGACATGTGACTAGATAGGTCCATTTTCTGTTTGCAAAAAATGGACAGAGGATCAATGTCATTGTAGCTGCTTGCAAAAATGATCTGGCACAACAACAAACTAGCCAGATGACCACTGTGCTGTTGCAGCCAGCTGGTATGAATAATGAGCTTGCTGCAACAACACAGCTGATCTTCTGCCCCCTAGGAAACACAATCTTCAGGAACAGGGCACAATTGTTGGTGCTTTGCCTAAACCGGTCATCTGTGAAATACTTTTTATTCCATTTTCATCCTACTCTTCCTTTATAAAATTTAGAGCAGCATACAAGATCCCTGTCCCTTTCATCCTTGCAAAAACAGAGGCAGGAAAATTAGGCTAATGGCCCTAAAATTAGATAGAGTGAGGCAGCTGCCTCAGGCAGCATGTTTTGGGTCCCATGAAAGGGGGACAATTTATTATGAAACTGTTACTTCCAGAAATATGGAGAGGTCCTTGTGAGATTTTCTGCATCATGGCCAAGACAAATTTGCTAGCTTTGAATGCTGTGTATCTTGACTTGTGCATCATTTGCTGTTTTATTTCAGGCAGCCAAATATCTTAGGACAAGCCTGCTACAACATATTGACTGGCTAAAATAGTCTATAAGTGTACTATTCCAAAATCACTCAAATTAATGTTGAGGGAATTTGAACCCAGGTCTCTGTCCTAGAAACTCAACTTTCTAGGCATTGTACCACACCGTTCTAAGCATATAGTTTACCACTGCTTGACCCTTTGTTCCTTTCTTTGGAAACAAACATTTGACTATACTGTTGTTTTATTTTACTTATTGTTTGCTTGCTAATGTGCTTTAAATATTAGTGGCTGGGTTTGTGTTTTGATATGTTGAAAATATCCCAATTTTTATTTTTGTGTAGTTTCTGTGTTGTTCCCCACCTTCATTTCTCGGGTGTTCTTGTCTCGAGTTCTCTCCATTCTCCAGAGATCTGACATGCATTTATCGATGTTGGCAACTCTGCGTCGGTATTCCTTCTCATATCGCTGGCGGCTGTCCTATATGAGTGGGCATATTAAGAATAAAACAAAAGCCTGAACTCCAGACAGAAAAGAAATAGAATTCCAGGCTCTGTGTATTAATTTCCAGAAACAAAAGTTCAGAGCACCTCTGGGCCAAAACTAGGAAAAATTACTCTTGAATTACTCTTTTTGGATAACAGTTCTTTAAGTCCCTTGGCTGACACAGAAGTTGATTCTGGGAACTGTAGTCCAAAAAGTAAATTCTGCTGAACTCTGCTGTAGGCTAGAGCCATTGGAAAAACTGGCAGTTCCTTTGTGCTGTGCTAATAATCTCATTTTTCATTGCAAAGCCTAAGCAGTATACCTGTATGGCAGTGTGCATGAGCCACCACTGCCCGTGCAATGACTATGCATTGTGATTAAACAGTGTGCATGAGTTTGTGGTTCAGCACAATGGCAGCATGGCCACATAGCTGCATAGACAGAGCACAATGTTTCTGTGAGCCAATTACTCCACAAGAGTCTTCAAGAAGGTGCAAAATGGGGCTTAAAAAGAAACAGGCCGTTGTTATCATATACAATATTATTCTCCAATATTTCTTTATACCAGTACCTTCTAATACATCTGTCATATTTAATAAGTACAATTCCGGTATCTTTGCAAACTGAACTTTCATTAAAGCACTAATTTTGTTATGTATTTCACTCCAATTTTTTTTTTTTAGCCTTTGGACATGTCCACCACATATGATATATCGTACCAACCTCTTTCTGACATTTCCAACAAAGTCCAGTACCTGTATTATAAATCTTTTTTAATTTGTCTGGTGTCATGTACCATCTATGGAACAGCTTATAATAGTTCTCTTTCAAATTCATGATTTAGATAATTAATGAGGGAACTACTGGATATATATCATGAAGCTGGGATGTGGAAATAGAAATGCAAGAACCAACATGTAATATTAGCAGTAAATTGTGATACAATAATATAAACATGTAAAGAGATAATGAAAATGAAATCTAGATCAGTGTGGAAGATCAAAAATAATTCATGTAATCTTACATTTACAATTGTTTGTTTTATGCTTGAATTTGAATAAAATGATTAAAAAGAAAAAGAAACAGGCCAGAGCCAGCCTGTCACTCACATTGATGAAGTGCATGTCCAGCTTGGTATTTTTCTCCATGTGCTGCAGCAGATCTGAATGGAAGGTTTGTGCCTGCTCAAGAGAAAAGAGAGAAGTTGTCACAAACAATGTCGCTCATTAATTATCACCTGGCATAAGAACTGTGTTAGCACATTAGTAGAGAACACAGTTGCATGGAGAAGATCCTTAGCATCTCCAGTTTTGCAAAAAAGCATGAAGTAGCAAGCACTGTTGAAACAGGCATGGTTCCCCACCCCAAAACAAAAAACAAAACAAAAAAACACACCCACCCACAATTCTTCATTATCTGCCTATGAAGGATATCACATATTTTGGTGGTAAGTGCATCTTTGGCTGTGATGTAAACTGTGATGTAGTGTGCACTTCCATTGTTTACATGCATGTATTTTTCCCATATCTTCCTTTCCATTACTGTGCAGAATATCAGTCAAATTTTATGTTAGTGTCACAGCACCACGATGAACAGTTCTTTCCATCATGGTTTCCCTGCAGACCCTCTTTCTGTTGCATATATTTTCCTCAGAGATACTCACTACTACTTCCAGGTTGCGGTTCAAGTGTATTTGAGTGTCAGACATCTGTATCAAAATTTCACCTTCAAATGGGTTCAGGGATGAGGAGAGAAAAAGAAAGATCATAATATGAGGTTTTTCTTTTAACACATTTTGAGAAGTATGGTAAGGGAAACTATACATATGCTTTGTGAACAGCAAGGTTGGCCCAGCACAGTGAAAGCTATGGCCATATTAAATTTGTTCAAGTGACCCAGCATGGTGTAGTGGTTTGAGCACTGGATTACAGCCCTGGAGACCAAGGTTCAGTTCCCCACACAGCCATGAGAATCCACTGGGTGATCTTGGGCAATCACATACTCTCAGCCCCAGAAAAAAACATGATACGTTCCCCTTAGGGTTGCCATAAGTCAGAAACAACCTGAAGGCATACAGTAACAACAAAAAGTGCCACCATCTGTTGATTTTGGAAATGAGTCCTGGCATTATTATTTGTCTGAGTGTAAGGTCATTTTTGCACAACACTGTTATAGCGCTATGATTCCACTGTCATCATCCTATGGAATCCTGAGGTTTGCAGTTTAGGGAGGGGCCAGCCAGCCCCTCCCTAAACTGCAAACCCCAGGATTCCATAGGATGTTGAAAGTGGAATCATAGCACTATAACAGTCTAGTGCGCCAGCCCCTCCCTAAACTGCAAACCCCAGGATTCCATAGGATGTTGAAAGTGGAATCATAGTGTTACCCTGTTTACTGGGAGTCCCGTGAGGGACACCTAAATGTGCTCACAATTAAACAAGTTGGGGAAATTAGTCAAAGAGCACAAGCTAGCAATGTGAGAGGCGGGGCAACGCAGTGGAATCTTTTACCCAATGTCTACGGGGTCAGGCCAAGTCAAGGAGCAAACAGGATTGAAATAATAAATATGATCTTTATTAAAATACAATCAAATGGTGTATGCAGCACACCCACACAGATAACTATGGATATAAAGGTTGGAGTGGTATAGAGGGATTTTTGAGAGGGATTGTTGATTTGAGTGATACTACACCTGTCCTGAAGCCCGGGTAGATCATTGCGAAAGTTCAAAGGTGCCTAGTCTCAGTACACGGGACTGCAGGGAAGGCTCACCAAGGAAAGCAGCGGCAAGATGGGATGGAAGTCCGGAGCAATCCGAGGAAGGTCTCGGAATCAGGGGTTTTTATAGGGAAAATATGACCGTAGGCTAATCCGTACTTAGGGAAAAACAATGAGTTCAGGGCTGGAGACAAAGCCTCCGAAAGGTCAGAATTTAGCATGATTGAGTTAAGTCCAAATTGACAAAGGAGTAGCCAGTATGCAAACGCAGAGTGCTTGACAGTTGAGAATTCAGCTTGTCAAGCTGCCTGCTCGGGGCAGGGAGTTCTTTGTAAGCAGCGTGCATACATAATAGAGTACTTGCCTGTGAGGTCTCCTAAAGCGACGAGACGGCTATTTCTGGCTTGCCTGTATTGTTTGGAATATTACAGCAATTAGGGGCCGAGCCTGACTGTGAGCTTGTCCAGTGGACCTCGCAGACACGTGGAGAGGGATGGTAGAAGAAAGCCAAATTATTGATATCAAAATGATATCTGACATCCCACAAGTCCGGGCTAGAAAACGGCAGTAACAATAGCACTATAACAGTCTAGTGCGCCGGCCCCTCCATAAACTACAAACCCCAGGATTCCATAGGATGTTGAAAGTGGAATCATAGCGCTACAACAGTCTCGTGCAAAAATGGCTTAAGAAATCAGGCTGTGTGAGGCATACTGACTACCAATGGCTACCATCACTAATATCTCATGTTGAGAGAAAAGTCAGATATAAATAATTAAAACAAATAAAATAATAGGGCTGCATTATGTCCTAAGTTTAGAAATAACAAGTTATAAATCTGTCGTTGTTGTGTGTCTTCAAGTCGTGTCTAACTTATGGTGACCTTAAGGCAAACCCTATGAGGATCAATGCTCAAACCACTATACCACACTGGCTCTCACATCATGCTGCTTCTGTAGTTATCTGTAATTACTTATCTTTTTGGTAAGAAGGATGTAATTAAATTATATTTAAAAAATAACACCATGAGCAGTAGCACAGTTGACTAATTCTTTCAAGTTACATTCACACATTAATCAAATGTCTAATTCCACTTATTAGTCACAACTACAGTAGATCCAATAAACCAACTGGAACTTGATAAGTCAACATACAGAGTAAGTTCTGTTGATTCAGTGGGTCTACTCTAGTTCTGAATAACGAGTATAATTAGATCCAACAAGGCATTTGGAGGCATGTTTAGAAATATTTTGACAAGAACTGTTCAAACTTTGTGCCATTCTCTTGTCATTCCTAAGCGGTCAATAACAGAGTAATAGAATGAGTAGCACAAGTAGTGCAACGAGTTAGCTTTTCAACAGTTAAAATACTTGATAATTGATACTATCTCCATGTTCAAAAGCAGTATTGCTCTGAAATGAACAGTTGCTGAGGAACAAAGAGAAGCAGCTATTCCACTTATGGGCTTCTCAAAGGTATCCAGCTGTTTATGATGCTAGACTAGATAGGCTTTTGGTCTGATCCCACAAAGCATTGCTTATATTCTTGTAGTCGGCCTCTTTAAATGACCAAGGGACCAATCTACAAACTGTGCAAACCAAGTATATGAAAACCATGTGGTGGTCATGCTAGATTGTTGAATGTGGACAGAGTTGGAAAAGTTACTTTTCCGGACTACAACTCCCAAAATCTTATTTGTTGTTCAACAGATAAGCAATATGAGGTACAGTAACTGAAGCCATCAAATGTTAACAGATGGGACTGTCCCCAGCTAGGCTGCGTGTCCTAGGCGAGTCAACATAATTTACAGTTCTGGTTAACAGGGAGAGAACCACTTTTGCCTAGGCAGATTATTACAACCATGCTGATTTAATGTTGTATATGTTAAAGTACTATAAAGCTAAACTAAGTTGAAAAATACCTGAACTATCTTTCGTGAGAAACTAATGCTCTACATGTACTGCAAATATATGCAAATGCCTATATGAGATTTCCTCAGCAGGTGAAATATGAGTTTTGGTGCCTCAGTATTGTATAAGTAATATTTCTTGTCACTGCAATATACTACAAGGACAATTTTCATGTACTACAAATACCACAAGCCTTGAGAAATGTTCCTTTTAAGAGCTAATATGTATAAGAGGCCTGGAAGATGAAATGCCTATAAGAAGTAATGTGCCTAGATTATGTTATGTCAAGGTGAGAAAACATGCCTAGGCTGGAAAGGTCTATGTAACATGATGATCCTCCAGCAATAATATTTAACTGCATGTTTTACTTAATAAACAGATAAAAGAAATAAGGCTTCATGTTCATTCTCCTGTAATATAAATTTCCTGAAAGTCCAAAGCTTAAGAGATTATTAAGAGGAATGTCAGTGCTGATCTGCCTAATGGACAATAGCGTTGTTTATAACCTAGGGATCATAAGTGACAAAATGGCAAAAACTAAGGAACTCTAGCTAGCTAGATATTGACAAAAGTAAAACAATGTACCTTCAATTCTCTCAACCAAGAGACAGTGTTGAGGGAGCCTTGCCTGATTCAGAGGTAGGAATTAAGAATACTTAAGTAATTTCTATTTTGCAAATTCTGTGACAAACTGATCTGCAACGATACCTCCTGAGCTAATGTCTCATTATGTAATTTTCTTCAGATTTTGCAATACAGTTCTCTAAATATTGCAGTACAGTTCTCAACTCAAAAAATTTACCAAACTTAAATTCAAGTACTGAGTTTGAGCATTGTAGCAAAAGTATATTTTCAAATCTATTATTTTTTATCTCTACTACACTTCTTTAGTAATTTTGAGAAAATGTATTAAGCAGTTTATCTAATAATCATCAGCTGAGGAGGAATGGTATAAAGAAGTGTGGAATATCACAATTAATGATAAATTAACATGTAGAATTAGATTTATGAAAGGTTTAGTAAAAGGGAATGATTTTGAAGAAATTTGGAAAATATTTTTGGAAAAAGCTTTGATAAGAGATGGTAAAGTTACCCTGTCACAAGAAGAATGGCAATTTTGGAAAATGGATTAAATAAAAAGTTGGCTCTGGGGGGTGGGTTACCCTTTGTTGTGATAATAATGTGGTGTTTTGTTTAAATTGGAGTTGAGTTGTTTAAATTTGTAAAAAAAACAAAAAAAACAAAAATGAAAAATAAGTTAAAATATAATCAGCTTTGGGGTTAATATGTTAAGTAACAAGATTATATTTAGTAATAGTATTAGATTAAATTTAAGGGAAAAATATAGAATTAAGAATGATATTACTATAATAATAATGAGTATAATAAGAATAAGAATTAGAGATAGGTAATAAAAATATATAAGTAATCGGATATAGAATAAGCTGAATAAGTTTTTGATTGTAATTATATAGGAGAGAAATAATAATGTAAGTTTTTTTTAGTTGAAATCTTTTTGTTTTATTATTAGTTGTACCACATAGTGTTTTATTTTTGTGCTTGTGTTATGTTAATAAAATAAAATAAAAAAAATAATCATCAGCTGAGAGACTGGGAGTCATATTTGTTTTATCTGTATGAAGTTTTGCATAGTTGTAGTTGATTAGTTTATTTATGTGTAGTCTTAAAAGTGTGTTTTTATGTGTTGTTTTTGTAAACCCTTGTGTGTTGTTTTAGATATCTAAAGTGTTATGTGTTTAATAAAAATATTTTTAAATTATCAAACTTCATTTATAGTTAATAATAAAATACAATTAGAAATGAAGGCATCTTATGAGAGGAAAAATTCATAAATTGCATTTTGTGAGTAACTGGTGAGTAACTGTTTAATACAAACAATATTTTGGTGTGGATGTTTGAAAATGCAGATTAATGAAGAAATCTGGCAGAATAGAAATATGAAAACTCCATGAAACTGACATGAAGAGGAAACAGTCTTATCTGCCTCTCTGCATTTCCTGACAGGTGTGGTGTGAGGAAAGATTAACTTATCATTAAATAAAAGTTTATGAAGAACTTTGTACTGTGAAACTTACTCTGGAAATGACAACTAACAAGAATTATGTATGAGATACAATAAAGAACCTACTATCAGTAACTGCTAGTGATATATATCACCCCATGCAAAGAATTGTCTAATTATGGACCAAAAGTCCAACTGTAATTGTTACACTGATTCCTATCTGTATAAAAAAGATTGAGAAGAGATTCACAAGCGAAGAGATGAAAGAGGGTGGCGCTGATTTCATTGTTAACTGCTTTGAATAGTGGGTTTCCACTCAAGAATACAGGTACCTAATTCTGAATTAATAAAGAATAAAGGAGAAAGTACAAAACCTTTGCTTTTAAAAAGACATTTTTATACTGAACACTGTAACCACATTTCTGCCATTTGTAATTTGAACGTAACACTTGAACTGCCTAAAAAGAGTGGATAAACTGAAGTTCATGAGCTGCATACAACCCGCTAATGGTTTTTTGGGGAACCTCAATGCCCCTGCTGAAAAAACTCCCCCGAGGCCATGCACTCCCCACAAAAAAATCAGAGCCAAAATAGTCTAAAACTGGTCAAACACCACTTAGAAAGACCTCTCCAGGATTGGCAGATACCTTTAAACATGCACACAACCCTTTCCTATAGAAAATCAACCAAAAAGGAAGAAATAAGTTACTTCTGGTTTCATTTTCTGCTTCCCTTCAATCATTTTCTTTTGGAGGAGGCTGAGGTCCCCTGGGAGGCACAAGGAAGAAAATTGCCCCCTATGCCCTCCACAGTTATTCAGATTAATGAACTTTTTAAGATATCTCATGTCGTCCTTCTTTCTCATGTTAACAGTAGTCACGTCTTCAAAAAGACACTGGAAAGCTACCTGCTGGGGATACTTTAGTTGGAGATCCCGCATTGGCCTCAATGGCCAATCAGGCCCTTTCCAACTCTGTGATTCTATGGCTGTTTCCGCACTACACTGTTATAGCACTATTATTCCACTTTCAACATCCTATAGAATCCTGAGGTTTGCAGTTTAGGGAGGGGCATTTTCAGCCAGAGAGCTCTTTGACCTCAGTAAACTACAAACCCCAGAATTCCACAGGATGCTGCAAGTGGAATAAGAGCACTGTAACAGTGTAGTGTGGACATGGCCTATGGCACACATATGTACGTATAGCACCAGACTGTCTCAAAGGTTTCTCAGGGATTCCAGGCAGGGAACCCTGGAAAATGATCAGCCCACTGCAAAGATGTTGCATCATGCCCCAGCTGAACTGGGGCTATTTGATGTACAGCCTGCAGGGTGTGCGTGAGGAAGAGCTCACTGTAGACTTGGTAGCTGGGAGGATTTTGGAGGAAGTCCAAAGGAAGCAGTTCGACTCCAGATTGCAGACGGAGAGGAAGACAGGCAGCCAGGAGGGAGAGGCAACTCCGGGGGAGGCATCTGACCTGGAGGAAGGAGTGTGCAGTTTTGTCAAACGCTGCTACAGACGCAAGAGAGTCGGCCATCTCCAGAAGGACTGCAGAATGCAAGTGCCAAACAGAGGGAAGACAGCCCAGAAGCGGAGGGGCATGTCATCATAGGCTGAAGGCCATGCATTTGTGGCTAAAGAACAGTCTGAAAGTGGTGTGTGGTTGCTAGACAGTGGAGCAACTCACCACATGGTGAACAATATAAAGTTGTTAAATGATGTTACAGATGCAAACGTAACAGTGATTTCCCTAGCAGATGGGGCACCAAGCAAGGTGCAGAAGATGGGTACTGCGTATGTGCCATGTTTTGGGAAATTGTTCAATAATGTGACAAATTTGCAGAACTGTATTTTGAGTGTCTCCCAACTGACCACTGATGGTTACAAAGTGGTATTTGAAGGGGAGAAATGTATAATTACTGCAAATGGTGTTTTTTGTGCAAAAGGGGTGAAAAAACAGGGCTTGTACCATATGTTGCCCAAGGGAAAGGTGGACAACGTTAACCCTTTGTGTAACAAACCCTTACATGAAAAATGCATTCATTATCTTCACAGAGTGATGGGCCATGCCAGCTACAAAGGTCTGTGAGAGTTAGCGAAGGTATGCCCTGGGTTAGAGGTCAGAAATTGCCCTAAGTTTCTAGAGTGCTCTGTGTGTAAAAAGGTAAAGGTGAAGGCATTCTCCATTGCCAAAAAGAGCAAGTGTGTCACCCAAAGGCCCTTTGAGGTTGTGCACGCAGATTTGGCAGGGCCATTTACAATGACTGTTGGGCAAAATAGGTTTGTCCTGGTGATTGTAGACAGGCACACCAGGTTTTCCTATGTCTATCTGTTGAAAGAGAAGAGCCAAGCAGCAGAAAAGTTCAAAGAGTGGGTGAATGCTGTTGAGAGGGAATTTCCTTACAAGGTAGCTAGTCTGGTGTCAGATAGAGAGGGAAAATTTCTGTTCAATAGCCTGCAAGCCTGGATCCGTAAGAAAGGCATAAGGCATAAAACCACCAACCCCACATCTCCCGGGGAGGATGGTTTGGCAGAAAGAAGAATTGGACTGTTAAAACAAATGAAGGATTGTATGCTGGAGGATGCCCAAACCCCGGCCGGACTTTGGGGAGAAGCAATCATGACAGCAAACTACCATGTAAATAGAATGTGGAGTTCCAGTGTGAACCAGACTCCATATTATCTATTATAAGGTAGAGCACCAAACCTGAAGCATCTACGTGTTTGGGGTCAGTTTGCTAGTGTGTATGTTCCCTCAAGTTTCAGAAAATCTGGAGGGGAGAAATCTAGACGGTTACGCTTCATGGGCTATGAAGGTAACAGATATAGATTTCTACACCATGCTAACAGAATCATGTATTCTAGGAGTGCAAGTTTTGAAACCTATTCAGTATGGGATAGGCTGCACTGTAATCAAGAGGTGTTGAGTTCCCAAGGTAAAAGTGTGAAAAGTCTGCACTGTAACCAAGAGGTTTTGGTTCTCCTGGGTAAAAGTGACAAAGGGGTTCCTGAGAATGGAGGGGCAGTGATGTCCGATGAGGAAAAGGACAGTGTCCTGGATACACTTGAAAGTTCTGAAGATCGAAAGGCGGTGATAGCTGATGACGAAGAAGAAAGTACTGAGGAAAGTACTGAGGAGGAAAAGCCTAAAGTCTCACATGATATCACACCAAGAAGCTCAACCAAGACGCCTAGTGTCGAACCCGTAGTTACTGACAAGAGCGAGCCTCGCCCTGAGATCAGCAGTAGTTCCAGTGGGTCAGGAAGTACCCAACTTGCTGAATCAGGTAGTAAAGTTATGCTTATCCCTAAAAGGTCAGGAGGAGGGTATTTTGTTGTCCCGTGTGACTAAGGCAGAAAACTTGAAGTTTAGAACTAAATACATTGGGGTACGTTACCAAAATGTGAGGCAAATGATCCAAGGCCCTTCCAGTAGTAAGCCATGAGAAGTTGGCAGGTAAACTGGGCCTTGCCACCAGGGTGTAAGGTGGAAGATGAATTGTACCCTTGATTGTATATACTGTATGTGTTACGTAACATGTATTGTCTGACATGTATGGATTGTGAAAATGTTCTACACAGTGGCCTGACCATTTTGGAGGGGATTGTCAGGCATTCCAGGCAGGGAACCCTGGAAAATGATCAGCCCACTGCAAAGATGTTGCATCATGCCCCAGCTGTGGGTGATTGCAAGGTTGCATAAGAGGCTGGGGTCATGTGCAGAAGGTAAAGGGAGATGTGCAAACCCTTACCTGATTGACTGTAGATAAGTTGTAGATATGTATATAAGAAAGCAATCCCCAGTCTATATTGTCTGTTGACCAAACCTGGTGTCTGGTGAAAGCCTCTGTTTGTCTGTCCTGTGTTTTGTATATAACAGAACTTTGCTGCAAGATAAAGTGCCTCCTGTTTTGGAAGAAACTCCTCTGTGTGTGAGTATCCTTATTGGGGAACAAGGTTGCTGCTGTTGCCTTGCTGCGCTCTGGCTTTTCTGCTGTGTTTTCTGTGGGGCTGAAACTCCTATCATCCCCTGACAAAAGGTACTTCAAAGGTTTTTAAAAACATATATCTTTCTTTCCCAGGATAATGCCTAAGACAGCTAACAATAAGAAAATGCAGTTTAAGAACCATGCAAACCGAACTGAACAACAATAAAGGGAAGAAGATAATGCTCAACTAACTAAATCCTCTTCAGCAACAAATAACCCTACAAGACAAAGGCTTGCCTGAATAAAAAGGTCTTTATCTGCCAACCGCAGAATAGTAGAGAGGGAGCTAACTTGGCCTCCATCAGGAGAGAGTTCCAGATCATGGGAGCAGCATCACAAAGGCTCTCTCTTATATCCCCACAACCATGCCTCTGATGACAGTGGGAAAGAGAGAAGAGCCTCCCACAGAAACCTTAGAACCTGGGCGGGATCATAAAGGAGAACATAGTCTGTCAATTAGCCTGGACTACATAACCTAAAGGCCAGCCAATATGGTGTGGTGGTTTGTGTTTCGTCTCTCAATCTGCTTAGTCAAATCCTATTCAAGTCCTAAACCTGGGCCATTTCCGCACTAGCCTATTATAGTGCGATGATTCCACTTTCAACATCCCCTGGAATCCTGAGGTTTGCAGTTTTGGGAGGGGCCGGCCGGCCAGCCAGCCACTCCTAAAACTGCAAACCCCAGGATTCCAGAGGATGTTGAAAGTGGAATCATCACGCTATAACAGGCTAGTGCGGAATTGGCCCTGGTCAAAATATGAAGATACAATACGATTCTTGACCAGATCTATTTTTAGGTCAAAGAATATCCCAACTATTAAAAATTTCTGCTTTTTGGAGAACTATAATAGATAGAAGGACCCAGATGGAAAAAGCAACAACAACTCTTAGTGTTGTCATTGCTAAGGTTGCAACATGACATTGCAGAAAAGAAAGAGAGCAGCAAGAATCTTACCCAGTATTTGTGAGGTAGAGGTCTGTAGGGCTCGTTCCCCAATCTTTTGGATTGCTGTGAAATAAACATCTGCAGCCTCTGATAATGCTGTAGAATTTTTTTAAAAAGAAAAAACTTTAGAAGAGTATTCCCACTGCTGATATATCCCTTATTTTAATTCTTCTCCTTTACAGCTCAATCCATTTCCTGGGGCCTTTAATGCTCTTGTCCATCTCTCATTAATCAGGAGAAGACAATCATTCAGACACAGGACATCTTCAAATACAGGATTACTCTCTAGCAGCCTTTGAAATGTCCCTTCCCACCCCATCCCCATGTCTCTCCCCAAATTTAGAGAGCAATTCATTTTTGTTTTGCCCTGAAAATGGCCACTAAAGCATGGAGCAATGCTATTGACTATTTGGGCATGTTGAGGGGGTCACTTTTTGTAAAGCTCAGACCAGACTTTTATCCAAACAGGAAATTATTGCTCAGCTACTTCCTGTTTCAAAGTAAGATCCATTGGACCTAGAATGGGAGGGGCAAAAACAGCCTCCAAACACAGTGAAATGGCCAGTATTACACACCCAGAGTCTTTTGGACACTATTGGCCATTTTGCAAGCAAATTTTGACACTCAAAGTTTATTGCAGAAGGGAAGATGAAATTGGGGGACCCCCCAGGATAGAGTTAATGTGCCTGGCAACCATCTCCTGTTATCTATGTCCTCCATCCAGTCCAAAAAAGTGACTACTCCAAATTCTGCCTATGGTACAAAGCACCTTCTTTTATCTTTGGCTGCCTCCATACTGTCCAACTATCCCAACTGGGAAAGTACCAATTAATCCTCTGTCATCCCACTGTTTCAGCTGCTTTTAAAATGTCTCCAGTTTCTTTCTCCTTCTCCCACTTTCTCCCTTTGTACTCAGCTCACTTCAGTTACCGAAAATTGAATTCAAAGCACAAAAAGTAGTTTGTGCTCAATTAACTAAGTGAAGAGAGAGGAAGGGGCAGAATCTTACACTTCCCAGTAGGCTCTGGCAAAACCAAACCGATAGAGCCATTTTGTGTGTTCTATTTCATTCCTAACTTTTGGCACATAGACCATACTCTGAAATTACTTGGGAACATGTGTCCCAGTTTTCATTTGTGGAATGTTGGAGAGAATGTACCTCCCTTCTGCTTGCTTCTCCCCATTTAAACTTGTAGCAAGGTAACAAGCATCTGAAGTGATCATGCTGGCTGGGTGATCCTGGAAGTTCTAGTAAAAAAAACTACAACTTTTCCAAGCCCTGCAGCCATTCATGTGTACATTAAACACGTTCTTAGGACTATTGACTCATCAGCCTAGTATGTAAGGTACTCATTGGTACTCACCATGAAAAGCACGGACATACTTGTTCCCCAGGTAGACCAGGTTCTCCAGAGCTGGGTTAAACTGCTCCAGGATGCTCTGTTAATCATGAGGAAGAATTATGAAAACACACACAAAACATCTTAGGATGTGTCTCATTAAAAGAATGAAAGGATGTAGTTCAAAGGGGGTTAATTTCTGTATTCTTCCATCTATTTACTCCAAGAAAGACCAAAACTCTATTTTGCTTCACTGCTTGATGGCTATTAGACCATGTTAGATTCCATAGCTGGCACTAACTACCGTAATGGTTTTCTCACTGAGGTATTATGGATAGGCTGATTTGCTAAAGCTGGAATATGGCACACAAAGCCCAGAGTGAGGTATAAAAGGCTAAAGTGAGTATTACAGCCTTCCCCAATCTGGTGCCCTCTAAATGATGGGCTACAACTCACATCATGCTCAGCCATCACTGTATTGACAGGGATGATGGAAATTTAATCCAACAAATCTGGACAGGACCAGGCTGGTGTAATAGAGTGGATCCTCGTATAAGCAATCTTCAGATCTTTGAATTTAAACAGTCATAGATTATTGCATCCTATATCTAAAATGGTGGGAACTTGCAGGTGGGTGCACCGAAGCATCTCCACACACATTGCTGCCATTTAATAACATGGGATGTGAGCATTGATTATTTTTCCCATTCTCTAGTGGTCCTGGAATGGAACCCCTGCAGATATGGAGATACACTGTACATCTCTCATATAGAGCTTCTGAAAACAATGTGACATTCACTGTAGGCAGAAATGTGGGTCAATTGCCTGCCCTTGTCTTATTTGAAAACTGGAAGATCCATAGAAAGTAATGAAATCACTTTAAATCTCTGCTGGATAGAAACCTAATAGCAGTTCTTGTGGGTAGGAATACAGCATGGAAATCTTCTTCCCCTTAGCACTGCCAGAATGCCCCTGATCAGAGTGGTAGTTCATGGCCCAGACCACAGTGTGTGGGTGCCGCCTTATGGGCAGAGTCACAATGCCCATAAGTTCCCCATGTAAACAGCAAAAGGCAAGGTGCAGGCATCATGGACAAGGAGGCTGTGGTCACAAGGTAGAATTGGTAGGGTCAAGGTAAATGTGGCGACAGAAGGAATGATGCTGTAGTCTTTCCCCAACCCACGCCTCTGCCTATGGATTGTGCACAGATGTTAGCAGTGGTACAGTGAGAAATTTTGACACACAGGCTATCATCATGACAGTACCAGTGATGTATTTAAGTCTTCAAGTCAAGTCTCAAGTTCTTGAAGATACTTTCAAGTCAAGTCTCAAGACTGAGAGCCAACTTTATACCCCAACCTATATTCCAGAATTTCTGGACAGAGTCAAATAAAGTCAGTTTTAACAGTTTAAGCAGAGCCAGCCCTCTACATTTGTGATTTTGCCATCTGTACCTTTGGAAGTGGGGAATAGGATCCTTCTTACTTCCCATTACTGAAGCTCCAAAAGCTTTAGAAGAAATGGTCCTTCCTCCTCAAGCCCATTGCCTAACCCATTTACTGTTCCCCTCTGAGAAATGCACCCACACTTTGGGCTTGAGATGGATCGTCATGTGACCAGTAGGCAACAAGAGATGGAAGTGATGTTCTGGATGAATGTGTTATGTGACTGAACCAAGGGCAGCAAGTCAGTCACTAAAACTATACAAATCTTGAGTCGAGTCAAGTCAAGTCAGTGCCTCATTTATTGCTGAGTCGTGTCCAAGTCAAGTCACTGAAGTGACTTGAGTCCTACTTGAGTCCAAGTCAATTGACTCGAGTCTACATCACTGGACTTTACCTATAAAAAGACCAAAAAAACCTCCAAAAATGCAGACAGCTGTGTTGATCTATATCAAGTTGGGGAAGCTGCACCCCCTGGAACCCCCAAGACTCTGTAAAAAGGGGGGTGATTTTTCACCCACAAAATGCTCAAAATGCATCAAACCCAATGCAAAACACAGCAGGTTTGCCCCTTCACAACCTACCATGTCTCTCCACATGCTCCAAAAATGCATGCATGCATCAATCAATCAATCATAAAAGGAAAACCAGCAAAAATGAAACCAAAAGTGATGGGTGTGCCGGTGAGACTCACCAGAGTGGGAATAAGAGGAGACAAGCTGGCTGAATGATATCACTCTCCCCCTCCCCCTGCAGTTGCCCAACCTGAGTTATATGCAAAATAATTTCTAGCCCTTTTCATCTCAACCAAGAACAAATCCACACCAAAATACTTTGGATTACAACAGGGATAGTTCACAATAACATATGAATGCTTGGAAAATTCATTTTTCCCTCCAGCTGCAGTGGGGATTCCAGTTAAACGAAGAGGAAATGCCAGCTAAATGAAGAGGGAACAGGTGAATCCAAGGAGGTTCATGCACAACGGCATAGTTGAAAGTCCTGAGACTTTAATCTTGAAAGCCACAGCTTCTCTACTCCATTAAATATCAGTTGGTTGGGCAAATTATGGCCATTTCCAGACTGGACTGTTATAGAACTATTATTCTACTTTCAACATCCTATGGAATCCTGGGGTTTGCTGTTACAAGAGGGGCTCACTCATAACTGCAAACCCAGGATTCCGTAGGATGTTGAAAGTGGGATAATAGTGCTATAACAGTCTAGTGCAGAAATGGCCTATGTCCCTGAATCAAATTTCTTACAAACTGATGATGAATTTGGAAATCTCATAGACAGAAGAAGCTGCCTTATATTCAGCTCAACATGTGCCAAAACACATTGGGAAGAGTAAGGCAATTGCCTCAGGCAAAAGGCGCTGGGAGCCAGTGGTATTACACTCTACCAGCTTGTCCTCTTGAACCCTTTGTCTACTCACTTCACTTAAAAAAAAAAAGGCATTGTGCAGCATAGTTTGTCCTGCACCCTTAAACAATCTTGTGGTCCTCAGATTAAGTTGAAGACTCTACCCTCACTACCAGAGAAGATATAAATGCCACTCCAGTCAACTGCTGTACATGGGACAGAGAGGGTATCACACTGGTCTTTGCTGCAGTGAAATGTCTTGGGCCACTCAGGCTATGAAACTTGCTCAACCTTTTCCTAGGGAATTTGGGAAGAAGATATAATACTGGATAACAAACAACATAAATTGGTCCAACGTAAGCTGTTAGCCGGAAGATTAATTTATGCAAAGTACCCAGAAAAAATGGATTTGCCAAGTGTGGATGAACGGTTAAGTAGATTGATAAGAATTGTTGAAATGGATAGTGTCATCTACAGGCTAAAAGGCAAAGCACAAAATGAAAGTTTGTCTGAATGGAAATGACTGATTGATTTTTTAAAGGAAGAATGAAGGCAATCTGATAACAGGTTTTTAAATTTAAAATTTCAGAATTATGTCATTACATGTAAAGTGTTAAAGGAGAATTAAAAGATGTACTCTGTTGTTTTAAAAAGTTGTTTTCTATTATTTATATTCTTTAGATGGATGGTTATTAAGGTTAGATGATTACTATAATTTTTGATTAGGTATTATTAATATTACTACTTTGTTGATTGACTATTATTATAAGATAATATTATACTATTATAAGATTGGTTATTATTACAAGATAATATTAAATTAATGAAACTAATATTCAAGATTGAATAGATTAATAAGAAGATACTTATAGTGATAAGCGATTTGTAACAATTTGTAACAACAATTTGTAACAATTAATTATGGTATATAAGAAAGGATTTAATACTTAGTTTAAATTGTTTAAGTAATATGGACTGTTCGCAACGGGGAGGGAACCAATTTTTTATTGTTTTTAGTTGTGTATTGTTAGTACTGTTAGGTTTTGTCTTTTTTGTATCATTAGTTTTAGTTATGTGTAGATTATTTGTATTGTTAGTTGTAGAATGTTGTAAAAGCATTTTAAGAATGTTTCTTTTTTGTTGCTTTGTTTGTGTTTAATAAACTTTAAACGTTAAAAAAGAAACTTGCTCAACTTTGTTTCACATAGCAGTTATATACCAATTGATCCTGTTCATAAAGAAAATACTGCCTTTTCCCAGCAGAGTGAGGCCTGTCTTTAGGCAGTCTATCTTAGATGATAAGATATGGGAGCAGCTACTAAAAAGACCACAGATTGTTGATTAATCATTAAGTAGTATTATTCTTTTACGATCATAAAGGGCACCATTTGGTTTTCCAGTTTAGATAGCAAAAGCTTCCTAGAGGCTCACCAGATTTGAAATAAGGCTTAACATGTGTCATATCCTGATGAAATACACAACTTTGTGAGGACACATGGAAGATGAAAAATAAATCCACATTATACATCTCTACCCATAGAATTGTGCAGGAAGGCCCCATCTGCTTACTTCTTTGTGAAACAGTCTAGTCTAGATGTCCGTCTGAAAACATTTCCCACAATTTTACCACAACACTACCCTGGCCTACCTGAGTTACTTTCAGTTTACTACTACTATCAATTCCCTCTTTGCTTTCTTTTTTTCTTGGTGTAAGAAAAAAGACTTAGTAAACGGTTTGGAGAGTCTACCATGAGATGCTTTGTGGCAAACAACAGACAACAGCTTTCTGTTCAAGTGTTTTGTCTCACAGTATGGTCAGGCAGATCAGCCATCAGCCGAAGATACATATACGAGAAGCTAGTTGACACACCAACTAGGAGGCAAACTGGAACAGGAAAGTCCCAGGAATGGAAACATTACACATCAGTGCACAAGTATCTTCAGGACTTGATTGCAAGCCCACTACAATCGCAAAGAACACTTTGCCAAGGCTAACTAGTATGCACATTCTGAGCCCTCAACGTGACATACCATTCACAGGGCAATTCTATGTATGTTTATTCTGATGTAAATTGCACTGAGTTCAACAGGGCGTATTTGGAGGTACGTGTGCATAGGATTGTAACCATTTTTGTCTTCCTACTACTGCTGCAACGCAGTTTCTATAGCTTGACAGACTTGTGTTATTTGCTTACATTGGATTAAGTTGATTACCCTATCCAAACTGAAAACAATTGCTTCTTGCCTCTAATTGACAGTTTCAGTTCAGCTAGGCCAAATAGCATTGAAATACCAAATGCCTTCAAAGGATCACTTGAACATAAACAATGGAAGCTTTGTGTCCTTATCATATTGGCAAGGAGACAGCAATATACTCCTCTTCAGGTATTGTTTATTGCAGCATCACCTTTGTCTTCATACCTGCCAACTTCTTTTTGAGCTTGGAGAAGCTCAAGCACCACCCCAAAATGGCAACCAATTCCCCTAGAAAACCCAGTCCTTGGAAATATTACTTTTTTGGACTAAAACTTTCAGATGGCCATGCAGTTTTCTGAGAATTGTAAACCAAAAAACTACATTTTCCAGGCTCTCAGAAAATCTTCACAAGAAGATTCCTTGCTATAATGTTATGTGGGTTTTGTGTTAGAATGAAATGCCAAGAAGGCGAATACCAGACTCCCTCTTGCCTGCAAAGTATGAGAGCTAGTTCACATTTTAAGCAGCCATCATGTTTTCTGCTGTGTTTACTGGTTTGAATGGCAGCTTCACATGCTAATAAAATAAAACCAAAAATACCTTATACCCCTAATAGGAAGCTGCAGTCTTTGAGAGCTCGGTCACGCACAGCCAACGATGTTTAGAAAGCTTATTCACACACACATCACAGTGTGCTTTTTGCAGCATTTGGAAAGGATATTTTTTGGACTCCAACTCTCAGAAGAAGAGGTCTTTTAAAGAAAAAATCAGGATGCAAGGGATGCACTCTTCCAACATCTCCTGGGAGCTAATGCTGACTCCCAGCACCCCACAGTTGTTTAGACTGTTGTTGTACTGCAGCCAATCACATTACATGGGCTCAAGACATTATATGAACTTCTGTAAGTTATTCTATATGTTATTTTCTCAATTTGAAATTGAGCTGTCAAGTAGTGTAAAGGATGAGGAGTGAAGCTGAAGGTACTACAGTTATACTTCAGGAAAAGAAAGTTAGAACAGTTGGTATAAGACATATCAGGTACGGTTCTTTGCAGGTATGTGAACTAAAAACAAATGTTCTATGACTTGTAGTCATTGTCTGTTAAAAAAAAAGGAAGTATATGCTATTCTCTGTTGTTGTTGTTGTTGTTGTTGTTGTTGTTGCTTGCCTTCAAGTTGTTTCCAACTTATGGCTACCCTAAGGTGAACCTATCATAAGGTTGTCTGGGGCTGAGAGTATATGATGCACCCCAGGTCACCCATGGGTTTCTATGGACGACTGGGGAATTGAACCCTGGTCTCAAGGGTTCCTCGTGCAATGCTCAAAAACCCAAATCAGATAATTCCCACATAAAGCTGTGTTGGGAAACATTTTTTTTCACTTCATCTCTTAGAATCACCTAGCCAGTGCTGCCAGTGCAGAATTCTGGGAACTATAATCCAAGAAAAGGGGAGTAACTTTCGTAAACTCTTGTTTTTCTGTGGAAAATGCTATCATTGCAGTTAATATGACTGCTACATAAAGAATGGAGCACTAGGTATCTCAATGCTGTTCATACAGCCAGACCAAAATATTTTTGCTGCCTGAAGTGGAGCAGTAAATAGCACCCAACTTACTGAAGGCACAACCCAGCCAACCAAGTTATTTTGTAGATGAGGCATGAAAATCCAAAAGTGCCTTTTCACATGCCTTATGGGAGAGAATACAACAACAAATTAAACTGGTATAATTTTGTTGTCCTTCAAAGACACACAATATCTGTTAAAGAGGCTTCTTCGTTCTGTCTAATAGTAGGGCCAGCCTAGACTATTCAGTTTGCCCTCAGATCAGACCAGCATTCATACAGTTCAGAGCTACAGTTCTTGTTAAAATGCTTAATTGCTTGCGGTATGACAGAGATTACAATTCTGTCCATTTCTTCTAGGTTTAAAATCCCTGATTCTCTGCTTTTTATTTTAAAAAATGATTTGATAGCTGCACTGCACCGCATACTTTAAGAATCTAGAGGATTACCCCTTTTATTTTTATCTCTGGCTTTTTTGGAGGTGGGGGGTGCAAAGCAACACTCCACTATGGAAAAGTTTTGCTTAGCCACTTGTTTCTCTTACTCAGTAAAGAATGGCCCTAAAGTTCCAGAACACACGAAATCTCACCTTGTAGATAGAGATGGTTGATCTGTAGGATTGCTCCATACCCCCCAAGTTTGTGATGGGGACCCCGCAGTCCCTTCACACAAGGAATGGAAACGTTGAGAGGATAAGGAGTCCTCCGAGATACCCACGAATCCAATTCTGTGACCTGGGCTGGGACAGGAGGAATGTCCTTTCTAGAACAGCAGGACACAGGAAAGATGTGCGCTCAGCTTTGAAAGGAAGAAAAGGCAGCTAAGAGGGTTTAATAATTCACCATTCAGGATGTTAGAACTTGAGCCTTAAATGTAACCAGATATCAGGTATGGAGGAATCCTGTGATAGCCATGGAGGTCATGTGACTTTCACCTTGAATTATTTATGGCTAGCTTTGCTATATAGCTTCCCATGCAGCTCTGCAAAATCATCAAGCCAGCTATCCTCTTGTATGAATTGCCTCCACCTGGAAGAACCCAGGAACCACAATTCATCTTTTAAATAAGTTGCACATCCTCCTGCATTGCTCAACATCAAAAGCACTCTGTTTTCAAAACCAGAAATAGACCTGCTGGGATTTTTGGATGGCCCAGGGGATCAAAATCAGCTCCCATGACCTATTAAAGTTGCCTACAAGAGAGGTTTCCTGTGTTATCTTAAAACACTTTTTTTGAGACAACTGGAATTTTTCCATGGCATTTCCTCATCAGTTCTAAGGTGGGTTTTAAAATGAAAAGTAATAGAAAAGTAACAAGAATGCAGTAAGCACCAGAGCAAGTTACTTTTTTCAGTGCTGCAGTAAGTAAAGACATTAATTTGATGTCATTTTTCAAATGCCCTAACAAGTAATGAGAACCATGATGGGGGTGGTGGAAGTAGCTTTCTAGGCACTGGTCCACTCATACTCTAAGACTTGTGTCATCATGGATGTTCAGTCAAGCACTCACTTAAACAATGATGAAAAGGATATTTGTTTGTTTTTATGAAAGAGCTCTAGGATAGATGGAATGGGAAACTGAATCTTTACTAAAGGGCCATGCACTACATTTACACAAACAGAAGTAACATGTGAATAAGTTGTTATAAATACGCCTAGCAGTAATGTCTAGGAAAACAGCACCCAACCACAAAGCCCAGTTCACACATGACATTTAGACTTACCAGTGCACAACCTGGGCAGGGGGGAAGTTTGACATTTTTCTTTCCTGTGAGTGCTATAAACATGCAGCAGAGAACCTTAAACACATTTAAGACTGTGTTGGACTGTAGCTTCTCAGCACACCTGCTCTTAGTCATTATTCCCCACTTAGTGCCTTCCAAAAGGACTGACTACAGCTGCTAACCTCCCCTGTCTGCATGATGACAGTTGTAGCCCCAAGGCGATAAAAACAACTAGATTGGGGAAGGCTAAAGAATCAGGGGATTTTTAAAATTGGTATAAACAGATGTACTCAAGGACTGCATATATTATATTGCATATATTATATGCATATATTGTATTCAGACTGAGAGGTCAGGTCCTGAAAGCAATTCTGAGCACATCAAAACAGTGGTGAAATCTCCATGTGGAAATCCATCCTCAAATCTGAAATGCTGACCTCATGATTCACTAGCGTAGACTCCAGACCATATTCTGCTTTCATTTCAATACTGCATTCTTGGTCATTCTAGAAGCATTTCTTGCCTTCAAAGAGAGCCAAGTATGGTTTAGTGGTTTGAGCATTTGATTACAACTCCAGGAGACCAGGGTTTGAATCCCTGTTCAGCTATGGAAACCCACTGGCTGACCTTGGGCAGGTCACACACTCTCAGCCTTAGAGGAAGGCAATAGCAAACCCCTTCTAAAAAATATTGTCAAGAAACCCTCACCACAAGTTGGAAATGACTTAAAGTCACTCAACAACAACAATCCACACTGAATTCTGTCATTACATTGCATACCTTTGGCAGGGATGTATTTTTTTTATTCTTTGTACAGTGACATATACATTGGTGGCACTATCTAAATCATTATCATTGCCGCCACCACTGCAGCAAAGGTTTAGAATGTTGAGTTAGAACTTGGGAGATCCAGGTTCATGTTCCCACAGAACAGAAAAACTCACTGGGTGTCCTTGGGAAAGTCACTCCCTCTCAGCCTGACCCACTTCACAGGGTTAGTTTAAAAAAGGTAGGGAGCAGGAAATTCATGTACACTACATCTTGAGCTTACTGGAGGAGATAGCATATTCAATAGCAAATTAAGTGGCGATTTTATTCACCCATCTGTTGTTGTGTGTCTTCAAGTCACTTCTTTCTTATGACAATCCTAAGATGACTCTAGAGAGCCAGTGTGGCATAGTGGTTAAAATATTAGACTATGACCCTGGAGACAAGGGTTTGATTCCCTGCTTGGCCACGGAAACCCACCGGGTGATCTTAGGCACATCATACACCCTTGGGCATGTCAGTCCCAGAAACCCCCTTGATAGGGCATAAATTAGAAATGATTTGAAGCCACAGTAACAACAATCACAACACTATTATGGGATTCCCTTGGCAAGATTTCTTCAGAGGAGATTTGCCTTTACCTACCTACCTACCTACCTATCTATTTAGAGAGGGCTTCTGTATAAACAGCCTGCTCTGCAAAAGCTTTGTCTTAAAATCAGCAGGAAAAGCTGCTGATTTTGGCAACAGTTCAAGTCAAGCAGGAGACAACTATTATTGTTATGGGTTGGAGGGGTATACATTTTCACTGGAGTGGTGGGCTGAAGTTCCATGGGAATTCTTGTGAGCTTTCAAGCAGTGCTTGAAAAAGTGATTCCAGCAGTCAGCATGGATTATTCTGGGAGCCGTAGTCCCCACCCCTCACCCCCAAAAAGTAGCCTCACCGTAACCTTAACTGCTTGCACTTTCTCAGCAATATGTCTCTTACTCAGATGAGTTAAAAAGCTCAAACAAAATCAGATTTCAAATAACCTTCCTTTTATTTTAATACTCAGTCAGTTCCGTGAAGATCTCAGTCTAACTTCACCACAATTGGACAGTTATTTTCAGGTAAACCAGAGTAGTGTAGAAAAGCAATGGGGAGGAGGACAAAGCCACCTATTGGAATTCACATTTATCAGGACATTTTCTAGTACATTCTATTAAATTAAACAAGTCAAAATACAAAAACGGTAAAAGTTATCATGAACAGCAGCACTTTAAATCCTTGCCTTTAAGGGGGGGAGGCATGGATGGGTGACTATTTCTCCTACTTAATAAGAAAACAAATATCTGAGGAAACAGGGGAAAATGGACATTGAAATGAGCCTGACCACACACTCTCTCTATAGGAGGTTTCCTCCTTGGTTTTTGATCTGAACTACACCAGTCATTCTTTTGAGGAAATGTATTTATATTGGGAGACAGGAAGTCTTCCACATCTCTGTCTGTGGGTAACTGCAAACAGAAGGTGTCACCTACCAAGAAGCATTTGCTCAATTATTTCCATTCTTCCTGCACTCCTCAATGTCACTCAAACCGCAATAGTCACATTCATAGGTAGGAGGAGTTGATAAAAGGGAAAATAATACAGGAAAAAGGGCTGGGCAGTGGTGGCAGGGGAGGTTCTAGCTACAGAGACCAAAGGTTTCCAATCCCTGGTGCTAACAATGGGAATAGATATGTCAGTTGAAAAATAAATTGCAGGACAGTACCTGTGACTTCTGTGAGAAAATAACTTTGGATCCCCAGCCAACAGAAACTCTTAATTTGACAGGAAAACATGGAGAAACAAGCAACTAAATACCAATTTTAACTGCTGATGTCAAATTTTGGACAGAAATATACAATAATTGGACCAAAAGGTGATAGTGCCAGGAAAGGAGATGGTCCAACTCTGATCAGTTTAGATGGCATGTAATGCCATGAGAAAAATGAAATTCGGGAATCACGGATTTGCTGTGTAGTGGCATACAGAGAAAGAGCAGTCACTGCAAGTACACCAGTTGTGGAAGCTGACAAGGCATTTCAGCCAGTGGATACCCCCACATGATCTCCTGATATGAAGAGAAGGGAGAAGCCACAGTCCAGCAGAATCCACCCCTCCACGGGGATATTCCAAAGCCATCACTGCAGAGACACAATGGTGATACCACAGAGTCTTATGAAGCTTCATGGATTTAGGAGCCATTCTGTCAAGCTCTCAAATTCTTCCCAGTGTTCATAAATGTAGAGCTGAGTGTTCCACAGCAGGTTCACTAGGATCGTGTCGCTCACTTCATCCAGCATAATATCCATTTCCAAAGGGGGGTTGAACCTGCAGACATCACAGAAATGTTAATAGGAACAAAGGCAGTTTTCTCTGTGCACAGCAACTCTGGATGAGACGGTAGGCCAAAAAAGAGCTTCTAAGAGAACTAGAGTGGCAAAAAGGAAAACGGGGAGAAAACCAAATAAACCAAGACATGCCTCAGTGCTACAGGTGAGAAAAGAGAGATTGCATTCCAGATCTCCCATACAGCTAGGTTTAACATCATGGATCAGGGACTCTAGCAGACAAGCTCTGACACTTTAATCATTCCAGCATTCTTCCTGATGCAGCCACAACTCGGGCCTTCAGCTTCCTATTCCTGTGCTCTTGGCCACTGTTGAGAGGCCAGCCAGAGGTAAAAACCTTACACACACAGACTGACTCAGCAATCTTATCACATGACAGAAGGAGCCAATGGATTTTCACTTTGCTCTATAAATCTTCCAACCTGCTTTGTTTTTTCATTCTGTGCAATTTTGCACAGTAACAAGTGCTGCCTAACTCAAACCTCTGTCCTTGTGTCATTCTATCCCACAGACTTGTCTGCTTTCTGAACCTCAGAGCAAGACCTTAATCAAAAATTAGGAATCTTTGACCCATTAGATGTCTTAGATTGTAGCTCCCATGATCCCTGACCATTGGTCATGTTATCTGGGGTCTCTGGGAGATGAAATTCAAACACATCTGGAGTCCAAAGATTCCTCACTCTTACATAAAGTACCTGGAAACAGAAAAATGTTTCAGATATTTTTAACATCTTGTGTGTGTGTGTATGTGTGTGCACTCCTTCAAGTCACCTGTCAATTTATGGTGAGTCTATAAATTTCTTAGGGTTTTCTTAGGCAGGTTATACTCAGAGATGGTTTTGCCAGTCCCTTTCTCTGAAATATAACCTACAGTACCTAGTATTTGTTGGTGTCTTCTATCTAAGTACTAACCAGACCTGACTCTGCTTCCAAGATCAGACGGTATCTAGTGTCTTTAGGGTATTCAGGCCTCATGTTAACATTACACAGTTAAAATACATTATCTTCCTTGAAAACAAAAAAAAATATTTCACTTTGATATTTGCTATTTATAGGATTAACAGAACCAGAGGGGATAACATTCCTGGTTTAGAATAAGCAAGAAATATTCTTGGAAGCAGGAGTTGGAGAACCTCCACTCTCTCTGCAAAGAGAAGGCCAGGAACAGATTGTGGCACAAACTATAAACTGCTAACAGCAAAAATTAGAGTAAAGCTAAAGAAGAACACTAAACCAATCATCTTGCTAAAATACAACCTGAAGAATATCCACACAGAATTTAAGATAATGTAAGAAATAGATTTGCACTATTAAGCCTCATTGACCAGGAGCCAGAACTCTGCACTGAAGCCAGGGACATGTGAGAGGAAAAATGAAGAAAGACAATTATCTGTGGCCAAACAGAAAGAAAAGTTTCACTGGATGACAGATGAAACTCCTCAAGTAGTTTAGGACAAACAAGAAGCAAAAGCAAAAGTGACAGAAATAGGATTAGAATCCCCTGAATGCAACTTTTCAGCAACTTGTGCACAGAAACAAAGAGAACTACTGTAATAATCAATGCAGAGAAACAGAAGATGACAACAACAACAAAAAATGAAGAACAAGAGACTGTTTCCACAAGATCTGAGAGATCACAGAGAATTTAGCTGCAGCTAGTGCAAAGTGCAGCAGATTGACTGCTGACTGGAATATCATACAGAACACATGTAATGCCAGTCTTAAAAGAATTGCACTGGTTTGCCAATAGGTTTCCATTCTGAATTAAAGGTGCTTGTAATGACATTTAAGCCCTAAATGGATTGGGGCCTCCATACTTGAAGGAGTGCCTTTCTCCATATGAACCTGCCTGAAGATTAAGATCTGCTGGATGGGGAGCTCCTCTGTGTCCCACCAGTGAGGTTAATACACTGTGTCAGGACATGAAAGAGGGCCTTCTCAGTTGTTGTACTCCAACTGTGGAATGCTCCCACTGGGGGAGCCCAACTGGCACCAACACTCTTATCATTTAGGTGCCATGTTAAAACCTGGCTGTTCGCAACAGCCCTTAGACCTCATTAATGCAACTTAAAGACAGTTATAGTTTTAAAAACGTTTACATTTTTTAAAATCTGTTCTTAACTCATCATATTGTTTAATATATTTTTAGTTTATTTAAACTAACTTACTGTTTTCACCTGTTTAATGCTATTGTAAACCACCCTGAGATCTCTTGATATAGGGCAGGTAATAAATATTTTGATAAGTAAATAATAACTTTCATAGCAGACCAAGAGTGGGAAGGCTATACGACAAACAAAGGAACACATTACATGACCAAGCAGAAATAAAAAGGCCATGGGAGCAATGCAATGAAGAACAATATAAAAGAGATGAAAGGATAACAGATTCATTTAAGGAAGAACAATTGAAGATGAACCCACAATTTCAGAAAATGAAGTGGAAGATGCACTCAAGGCACTTGGGAAAAATAAATCACCAGGATCAGATGGCATATCAATAGAACTGCTTCAGTCTACAGAGACAGATTCTATTCTAGTTATAACTAAAATCTGTCAACAAATATGAAAAACAAAACAATAGCCCAAAGATTAGAAACACCCAATATATACTCCAATCCCAAAGAAAGGGAACAACTAGGGATTGCAGTAACTATAGGACCATGATATTAATCCCCCATCCAAGCAAAGTAATGCTCAAAATTCTACGATAATGACTTTTATCACATCTAGAGTGAGAAATCCCAGAAAATCAAGCTGGGTTCAGGAAAGAAAGGCGTATTGCAGACATGTTGGATAATGGAGCACACCAAAAAGTTTCAGAAAAAAATCAGCCTATACTTTAAAGATTATACCAAAGCCTTCGGTTGTATAGATCATGAAAAACTATGGATCACTTTTAAAGGAATGGGTGTGCCACAACATTTGATTATACATCTGGATAATCTGTACTCAGGACATGAGGCTACTATCAGGACAGAATACAGAGAAATGAAACGGCTTCCAATTAGCAAGGGGGACAGGAAAGGATGCATTTGTCACCCTATCTGTTCAATTTGTACGCTGAAAATATCACACATAAAATAGGGTTAGACTCAGAGGAAGGAGGAGTGAAAATTGGAGGAAGGAACTTCAACAATGTAAAACATGCAGATGACATCATACTCCTAGCAGAAAATAGCAAAGAGTTAGAATGATTATTGAAGAAAGTCAAGGACAAAACTACAAAGACAGGTTCACACTTGAACATTAAAAAAACAAAAATAATGGCCACAGATGATTTATATTACTTTAAAGCAGACAATGAACACATTGAAATACAGTCATCCCTCCACATTCTCTAGGGTTAGGAGCACAGGACCCCTGTGAAAATGAAAAAAACCCTATGCCCTCCCAAACAATATTTAACACACACACAAAAGTACAATCACCATGTTCAACCCACCACGGATTCTTTTGAGGGATGAGGGTTCCTTCCCAAGGCAGAAGTGGGTGGCTGGTGAGGCTTAATGCCACTTCCACTGCTGTTCCACACCATTTTTAATTGTGACTTACAAGCCTCGTTCACAGTTTCTCAGTCTCATGAGGCTTGCAGTCCCTATTAAAAATGGCATAGAGAGGCAGCAGTGACAGTGAATAATTCATGAATAATCAAATCTGCAAAAGTGAAACCCACAAATGTGGAGGGCTGACCGTAGTCTAAAGATAGATCATTGAATACTAAAGACAGGATGGCCCATGTCATAATATTTCCAATTTCTATGTATGGTTGGACATTAAAGAAAGCTGAGAGGAAGAAAATGAACTCCTTTGAAATGTGGTGCTGGAGAAGAGCTCTACAGATATTGTCCTAGAGCAAATCAATTTTGAACTTTTTCTAGAAGCCAAGATGACTAAATTGAGACTGTTGTACTTTGGAATATCATGAGGACATCACTCACTAGACAGTAATACTTGTAGAAGGCTGTAGGAAAAGAGGAATATTGTATTACAGATGCACTGCCTCAATCAAGGAAGCCACAGCCCTACATCTGTAGGACCTGAGCCTGGCTGACGGTAGGATGACTTGGAGATCTCTCATTCACAGAGTCACTGTAAGTCAGAGTTGACTTGATGGCAGTTAACAACAACAATGAATTCTTGCTCTAAGAACCAAAGCTTCAAGGGTTCATACCTGACATAGTGGGCATCTATCATATCACACCAGGCTATTGCACGGTCAACACATGGACCATCTGGATCAGTGCACTGCAAAGAAACATCAGAATAATTACAAAAAGTTTTGCACTCATCCTCCTTCAAATCAGAGTTTAAGCACCACAAGACATAACAGCTATGAGACAAAACAAGCAGGTTTTGCACAAATATGGTTTGAAAAGATAAGGATTCTAAGCACATCATTTCTAGCTTAAAAGTAAAACATATGACAGTGCACAATTTTCTTCATCTTGGATTGTCTCCTCACAGGGTTTTTGAAGTAAAAAGCATTCAGGAATGGTTTACCATTGCTCCCTTCTGCAGAGTACTAAGAAGAATTAACTAACACACCACTGCTGTCACCTTCCACTTATTCCTGCTCCCCAGTAGCTGTCTGGGACTTTCCATCTGGCTCCTCAGCAAAAACCTGTCTAATTTGGAACACCTTATCAGTAGCAATTCTACTTTCAGCATAGTCTCTTACTATGTGGAGGCATGTAATTCACCGTGGAAAGGCAGCGCTACAAAATCAGAAGAAAGCTGAGCCCTGGGAACTATAAAGAAACTAGGTAAGATTCTTGAGTGCAAAGCTGTATCTTTAAATTCCAAAGTCAGAATTATCCATTATAGAATATTTCCAATTTCTTTGTTTCATGGTTGTAAAAGCAGGACAGTGAAAAAGGCTGACAGGAAGACAAATAATTTGAAATGTAGTGCTGGAGGAGAGTCCTATGGATACCACAGACCATCAAAAAGACAAATAAATCAATCTGGAATTCTTGCTAGGCACCAAAATGAGTAAACTGGGGCGATCATACTTTGGACATATAATGAGACAGTATGACTCAACAGAAAAGATGATAATGCTTGACAAAGTGGAAGGCAAAGGGAAGAGCACACTGTGGATGAACGGACTCAATACAGGAAGCCACAGCCCTGATTTGCAAAACCTGAGGAGGGTCGTTAATGACTGAGGTCTCTCATTCATAGGCTTGCAATAAGTAGAAGCCAATATGACAGCAAAAAAAAAAAAAAAACCACAAAAAACTAGAGGGTGGAGGTTTTGTTTGTTTGTTTGTTTTGGTGAGAACTGTAATTTTTTGTCAGCATTGTGATTACATTTCATTAATATGAAACTATTCAGGTTGCAACTGGCTACTGGCTAATCCAATCATAAGACAATACATCAATGCCATTTAAGGTTTAGTGGTTTCAGTGGGGCCAGCTTTGTCCTTAATAGCTGACAGTAAAAGGAGGTTCAAGCAACTATGCAATAGCCTATGAAATGGGCATTTACCATGTGCACCCGACACTCTAGGGCAAGGGTGTCAAACTCAATTTCATCTTGGGCCACATCAGCATTACGGTTGCCCTCGAAGACCTGGCTGTATCTGTAAGACTATATAAATGTATCTACTCTTTTATCATATTAAATAATTGCCTCTGCATTTGATTTTTACTGGTTTTTAAATTGCCTTCCCTCTGCATCAACTTTTCTTTTCTTAGACATTTTGGGGCTATGTGATTTTCGTTTATGGTCCCTATACCTCTGTAAAGTGATATAGAATTGGTCAGTATATCCAAAGGGTGCCACTTTCTGCTCCCCAGACCTCTCTGTGCCTCTTCCTACACCCAGGATCATCAGGAAAGGTGTGAGGGGCACATGAAATGGCTTGGCAGGCTGGATTTGGCCCACAGGCCTTGTGTTTGACACATGTGCTCTAGGGGAACCAGGGGAAGATTATCACTAGTAGCATAAGCCCATAAGCACGAACTCTTCACATTCCCAGATTTTAAAGCAGCTGCTAATGGGTTTAAATTGCATGACTAGAGCTAGAGGAATATTTCAAAACTCTGCACAAGCACAGGAAAAAACCCACAATACGGCTGAACACAGAATTCAATGTCTTGAGGTTTTCTTTTTCACTTTCAGAAATAAGATTTGAGTCTTTATGCCTTTGAAGACAGAGCTGGAAGCAAATAGGGAAACTAACGAAATTGCAAAAGACAGGGATTGCTAAGACTATCAGTGATCTTTACTGAAAAAAAATCTGAGTGAGACAATAACATTGTTAAAATATTGGCTAAAGAAACAAACAGTAAATTCTACTTTAATAGCCAAGAGGGGCCTAAAAATATGTTAGCCTTTTTATTTGATCTCCTGTTTCAATCAGATGAGCCACCCTTGGATAAAATATCTGTATTACTAAGATTTTTAAAGTGGAAGTAACATGTGTAAGAATTGGAAACTTTTATTATCAGGGAAGTCAGGAAATTAATAAGGAAGGCAATCAGTCACAAACACATCCCACACATTACATCAGACAAACTTTCCAGAGAGTATTATAAAACGTTTATGAACATGCTATTGCATACTGTAACAACTGCAATCAATCAAGTTATATCTATAGAAGCAGCAAAAAAAAAAAAAGTTTTTTTGAAGAAACAGAATGTAAGGTAAATTCCAAAGAAAAGGAAAGAACCAGAAAGACTAGAATGCAAGACTTAAGTCAACACTTACGTAACTCTCACTGATTCAACAGGCCTACTCTGGTTGAGACTAGCTACCAAATTTAGGCCTAAAACAACAATTCTTGCTACAATACTGAATCAGGTTATAGGCAACATGACTAGATAGGTTCCTGTAACAAGATTTCACCGGCCAAGAACGATTAGTTCATGTCTTTCAAGGAACTACAACTACCCCTATATCATCCTTACAAGTGAAGTTAACACAAAATCACCCCATTAATTTAAAGTAACTGTTACACCTTAGACTCACCCCACTTTAACACAGTACTGCAAATTTTTAAAAGCCATATTGCAAGGATAAACATCAGCTGAAACAGATGAGATGATGTTACCCTGATTAAATATTTAATGTGGGGTTCTCCAAACAGTACTTTCTCTCACTATGGAGTTTGAAAGTGTCTTTTTTTATTATAAAGGAAGTTGTTCAGGGCTGTACAAGTATATTTAAGGAGAAAAAGAAGGAGATGGCTTAGTTGGGCAGTGCTTGCCTTCTCCCAGCCTCAAGACAGCAATTATGCACAGAGTGCAGAAAATGGGTTGGGTTACCTCCCACTCTCATGAGGTTACCCAATGAAGCTAAACAGCTGGAAGTTAACAGATGAAAGGAAGAGCTTCTCACACATTGCATAAACCATGGAATTCACTACCACAAGTTGATGGCTGGCAACTTGTTTAAAAGAGAATTAGATAAACACACGGAGCATGAGGGATACTATTATGGCTATATATTACCTGCAGAATCAGAAATGGTATTTCTTTATTTACTTATTAAAATACTTCTATCCTGCTCTCTGTTGTGAGATCTCAAGGCAACATACAATCGAAACAATATAAACAGTTTTAAACGATTCCAAATAAAAAGAGAATAACTGAAATAGGAGAAAAATGCATTAAAGCAAAGTTTAAACAGCAGAAAAGGCTAAAACAATTACAGCAGTCCCTCCATGTTTGTGTGTTTAACTTTTGCAAATTCAATTTTTCTCAGATTATTTGCTGCCAGCTCCTCTGCTGCCCTAGGCCACTTTTATTAGAGGATTATAAATCTTGCCTTGCATTCACAGTCTCTCTGCAAGCCTCATGAGACTAAGAGATACTGCAAGCACAAAGCAAAGTCTGTAAGTCCCTATTAAAAATGGGGTAGGACAGCAGTGGAGGCAGCAGCAGGTCCCACCAGCCAAACACTTCTGTCTTGCGAAGGAACCCCACCACCTTGAAAGCTGAACCAGATGGCTGGCAGGTTTCCCACCATGGCTTCAAATGTATTGTATACTGTACAATTGAATCTGTGATGGGTGGAATCTGCAGGTCATACTTGTCTGTGCATTAAAAATGGTTTGGGAGCAGGGCTGGGGATATTGGCAGTGCTTCCACTTTCACGGGGGTTCCTGAGATTCTAACTCCTACAAATGTAGAGGGCTGACTGTAAAACTCTGCACATGTTTATCTTAAAAAGTAATAAGATTACGCCCAAAAGGCTTTAACAAAAAGCTTTAACCTAATGCCGAAAAGATAGCACCATTGGTGCCAAGAGGCCATTGCATAAATGAAGAGACACAGCAAAGAAGTTCCATGTCCTTGCATGAAATCTTGTTCCAACTAACAGGAATGGAGCAGGGCCCCACCAGCACATCTCACACACATATATATGGAGAGGGATGCTCCTTCAAGTACTGAGGTCCCAAGCTGAAGTACGATCTCGAGCATAGTTGCTGGGGAGCACAAGCAGGGGGGTATTATTGTATTCATGTCCTATTCTCATTTTCTGAATGGCTTCTGCTTAGCCACTGGGGAACAGAAAGCTGGGCTCGACAGGTCTTTGTTTCATTTAGCATGGGCCATCTTACATACTTAGGTTAGCAGTTTCTGAATTATAGCTAATAGGTAAATTCTGTCTCTTGGCTCAACCACATAACACATACTAGATCAGCAGACAATAAGGAAGAAAGTACCTTCCCCCAGCACTTGTTTCTATCACCTTAAGTAGACCCTGAGGACCCAGACTTCAGCTTCAAGGTGATTCTTTCACATCCACTGAAAGCAAATATTAAGAATTAAGAATAATTCCCCAGTTAAAGTCATGTCATTCCCACCAAATGGCAAAGCCTTCAATAAGTATCTGGTGCCTCCAAGTCTCTAGCCCTCCATCCATCTGATACTCACACAATCCACCACCAGCCTGCCCAGTTCTTTAGCTCCATAGACAGTCTTGGCCAGTTCCCAAGGGTTGGATGGGCGAAAGACATCCACAGAGCTCACAGGAACCTGCGGAGCCTTGCCAGTCCCAAGAGAGACCACCACTCCCAACTTCTTCACCTTGTGGCCCTGGCCCTGGATGGATAAAGAATAAGGTGTAAATCAGCAGTATTGAATTTTCAACTCATATCTTGGGGGGAAAAAATTATATTACAGTATTTAATCCTGTGCCTTTTTGTTTTTTAGGGAGTATCACAAGGTAACCTACAACATCTGTCCAACTCTGCACTGCCATATCTAACACGCAATGCTGGAATCCTACACTATAGCCATGAAATTATTCTAGATTAGTTCTGCAGGATTCAAACTACACTAAACAACATGAAACGTATGTGTTCAGAGCAGGGAAACTGGCAATACATTGTAAGCGGTCTGGAAAAAAGTGTCCATTTTCAACAAAGATGTCTTCAGACTGCACTCATACATTTTGGATTAAGTACTTGTTGTAGTGATTGATCTCTGTCATGGCATCCAAGGTTGGATTGTTTGCCAGCAACCCTCCATCCAGAAACCGCCCAAAGGGACGAAAATATGTTGGTGCAGCCCCACTGGAACGGGCAGCCTGCCACACCAGCTGATCTGTAGGGAAGAAACAAGAAAGTTGTACCCTTTCTACCAATCCTGAGCAACGCATATCCAGTCAATGATTAGCACACTGACAAACAGTTTGATGTTATTTAATCTATGTATGAGAGACACCTTTGGGCAACTAGAATCATAGAGCTGGAAGAGACCACAAGGGCCATTGAGTCCAACCCCCTGCCATGCAGGAAAACACAATCAAAGCATTCCCAATAGATGGCCATCCAACATCTGTTTAAAAACCTCCACAGAGGGAACCTCCACCATATGCTGAGGCAGTGCATTTCGCTATTGAAGTGCTCTTGCTGTCAAGAAGTTCTTCCTAATGTATAGGTGGAATCTCTTTTGCTGATGTTTTCCTGATCTAGATGTTTTGCATTTCAGTTTTGAAGAACCAAAACCGGCATGGACAATGGCAAGTGACTGCAGGAATTACACTACAAAATATTTGAGGGCTACAGCAAGGGTGAGGGTTATATGACCCTGCAGATATTGTTAAACTGTGATTCCCAGCATTCTTCACGATAGCTTAGCTACCCACGGCTGCTGGGATTTACAATTCAACAATACCAAGAAGACTTGATTTTTAATTTTGGGAGATTCAAAAAACACAATTTTAGAGATTGAAAAAGCTTCATGTATATGCCATCAGTAGTCTACATAACAAGCGCAACTCTATAAAATAAGTTTGTGTTATTATCGGCACGCAGGGAGCTGAGGCTAAAAGACAGTGCTTTGTCTCACCAGCAGTAATGTTCTATCTGCCCAACTGATGACCCACGGACAGAGGAATTGTCTCACAGTAAACTGAGCCACCTGGTCCAGAAAATACTAAAACCCATCCAGAAAGACTCCAGAAAATGTTGACAATTATAACCTGGTAAGACTCTTAAGGGAGTCAGTGATTAAATGTATGAAACAGATTCTGTTCTAGAAATGACACCACAGATGAGCTCATTATCAGATAAACCAAAAATGCAATTCAGTTGGCACATGCCCATGAAGACAGCGAGCAAAATGTTGAAAAATTGTTACTTGTATTCTAATGAAAAAGTGAAAAAAAACTAATTGTGTTCATTTGCATCAGAAATATCTTTTCTACATAAAATAAAGGCAAGGAATATGGTAGATAGAGAACACAGAACTGGATCCAAAATATAGTTGGCCCTCCACATTCACTAGTGTTAGGGGAACAGTACCCTTGCAAAAGTAGAAAAATTGCAAATGTCAAAATGTATGTGTCTGTGGTAAGAGGGCTGGGGCACAGTAGAGAGAGTGGGCACCCAGGGTCCAAATCAGGTCCAGGAAAGGAGAGGGAAAGTGAGTGGGTCAGCATTCCTCTCTCTTACCCATTTCCTTCCTTGGGTGTGAAGTGGCATTGAGAGAGAGTTTGTGGTAGCTCTTGAGGACCAGAGGCAGGTTTTTAAAGAGCTGCATGGTCTGGTCAGAGCTTCCGAGAGGTAATTCTTCCAGAAAAGAAGCAGCTAAATGGGGGGGGAGGGCAGGAGTTGAAGAAACTTGCAAATAATCAAATCTATGAAAGTCAAACCTGCAAATGTGGAGGGCTGACTGTACATACAAGCCTAGATTCATCCAGTTTTAGCTGTGACAATCAGAGACATGGCTATGCATATCACTGCAGTTAACCTTTGGTTAAAAAAAACAGGAAACAGGGAAAGATGCATCACTAATTTCTTGTTTTCATGTATCTCTTCTGTACTATTGAGTAATGCTTCCAATACCAGATTCTGTGGTTTTGAGGCTGCTCTATAGGAACAAGATGTACACACTGTTGCATACACAGCTGGCACAGTTGGTGGAAGTACGCCAGCTAAGGAAAGCAGCATTTCCCAACCTCACCCAAAAAGTGACATATAACTGCAGGATTTTAAGTGTAAGCACTTAGTATAGCACTGTACACCGTTGACACAGTCCCATAAGACATGACAGGAAGATGAACTAACCCTACAGTATGGGCCTCCTTTCTAGTGAGCAGCTTGGGTCCCTGGATTCCTGCTTTAGTCAATATTTACCTTCTGGCTTAGTCATTGGTTGAAATGAGCTTGATGACTTGCTACGAGGTTTGTTTCTCCCTTCTGGCATATTATAATTCCGGAACAGGTGGAGCTCAGCAGGCTGCCGGTCACACAGAGTTGCTGTCAACATAAGTCTGTAAGATATCACAAAAAGAGGAGTGCTATTTTATTTTAGTTAAGGGCTGCAGCTGGTAACACATATTCTTCATATACAGAAGGTGCCACATTATATCCCTAGCATTTCCAGTTTATCCTTTATTTAATTAGTCTATTAGTAATGCCTGTATCCTCAAGACAACTTTGCAAGGTAAGACAGACTGGGAGAGAGCTACTGGGATAAGATCATAGATTGAATTTCACAGCTCAATAGGGAGGCCTGAACCTAGATTTCACAAGCCCAGGTGCAACACTCTTAACTACTACACAACACTATCTTTGAAGAAAAATCCAATTATACGAGAACCAGTGATAATGGTTGGAAAAGGCTTTTCCTGGAGACTGGCTTCACAAACAATCAAATCAATAGTCTGATTTAGCTTTAGGTAGCTTCACATTGTAGTGTTTACACTTCCCCTTTCCTCCCATGAAACACAAAGTGACACATATACCATTCCCAAGTAGTCTCCCATCTAGGAATTGACCAGATTTCAAACCTACTTTGGCTCAGTAAGATTACTATCTTATGTGCTTTCAGATCAGTACCCATAGTGTCCTTGGGCCTGTGTCCACAGATATCTCTTCCCTTTGCCAATTTTCTCCACAGCAGAACTACACTGACTTGTCATGAAGAATATTGAACAAGAGTGAAAAGAGATCAGAACTTTGGCTTACTTGGGGCTCTTGACATCTGTCATTTTTGTACGCTCTCCAAACTCTTTCTTCAGGAATTCCTCAAGGGGCTCTGATTCATAAGGCCGTGACCCACGAAATACCTCATCCTTCATGCGGAAGTACAAGCAGCGCATGTGATCCATGGGTTTCCCTGAGATGCAGAATGGCATTAGCAGTACTCAGGTGGGCACTTTGCATCCTACCTGAGTGATCACCCTTGGACACTTATCTACAAATATTTTCCACACTCCATCCTTTTTAGGACTTGAAAGAACATTCAGATGTCTCAATATATGCAGCAGACAGTGCAGAAGAAGACTCATGGCACGAATATGAAAACTCATGTTTTGTGCAATGTAAGAGACAGATGAAAAGGTGACTGAAGAGAACTGAAGAGGACTGCTTTCAAACACAATGCAGCATGGAAGCATTAAACAGAAATTTCATATTCTGTTCCAGACAGCAGGAAAAGTTTCCAATGCTATACTTTTTCCCTGGAAGATTTTCCACACTCTTTCTGTATAACTATGTTTATCCACAGTCATCCAGCCTGTTGTACAGCAATCAGTCATGACACATGGGATAAATACAAGAATGAACTTCTATAATTATTCTATTACACATGGATAGACTCAATCAAGGAAGCCACAGCCCTGACTTTGCAGGACCTGACCCGGGCTTTTGATGACAGGGCATCTTAGAGATCTCTCACTCATAGGGTTGCCATAAGACAAAGCTGACTTGATGGCAACTAACAACAAAAGTTATTCTATATATTACTTTCTCAACTGGAAATGGAACTGATAGTGCAGAGAATGTGTGAGTAAAGGTGAAGGTACTGCAGTTATACCTCAGGAAAAGTTAAAACTGTTGATTTAAGATGTTTCAGATACCGTTCTCTTCTATCCCCCAAAAAAGTGTTATTTCAGCTATAGTCATTTTTTGGTTAAATGTAAGGGAAGTAAATGATATTCCCTTTATCTTATCACAAATGTTCTAACAAAATGATTTCCACATAAATCTGTGAATGTGCTTTGCATATAATTTTATAATATATAATATAATTTTCAAACCAAATGTGATAAATCAGATAACATTATTTATAGCACTGGAAAGTTTTCAATTTCTACTTTTTCCAGAAAAACCACATCACTGTCAGAGAGACGGTTTCTCTTTCATTTTTTTTTTTAAAGTAAAGTTATCTAGCTCTAGCCACCAACAAAACCACATGAAAAACATTCTTTAGAAGGACTACTATGGAGCAGGATTGCCAGAGGTCAGGTTAGATCTTATACACCTTACTGTTGGCAAATTCTCAAATAAATCCAAATACTGTAAAACAGACAAATTGTACTTTTGGATGGATATGGCCTAGAATAGAACTAGCAAGGCAATGTAGCAGCTTGGCATGGATTCTGAATCCCACCACCAGTCATTTCTTCTAAAAAGTAAATGCCTGACTTCCGGAATTATCTATAAAGCAAAAGGCATTTCTTCCACTGCTGAGTTTATTGCTCCCACTAGCACAAAGACTATGAAGTAGGGATGGACCAACCAAATCCTTGAATCCTCAGCAAGGATTCAAGATACGGGAATCTGAATCCCTGCACCAAAATAGGCAAACCAAATCTTTTGAATCCACCAAACAAATAGTTTGTTGGAGACTGGGGCACCTGAAAACCTGGGAGACCAGACACACAAGGGGAGATGGCAAGTAGTTGAGTTTTTCCCTTGGAGTAATAATGGCCTTTGCTAGCAATTTCAGAAATTACATCTGTGGTTGTATTCTAATATACTTAAATTGAACATTTAATATTTAATATTTAAGTTCATTTAATATTTATGTTCAGCACTATTTTATGTGCTGAAAATCAATGGCTTGTATAAATGCTGGGGTCAGTGGGTCTGATTCCCATCAGAAGTAGTGAGGCAGAGGGCAAGGTCACACAATCTTATCCAGTGATTGCCCCATGTAGGCCAGTGTACCGCCTTCCATAAGATATGCCCGCTCAGGCTGCCTGTGCCCACTCGGGCTGCCTCCTTCTGCAAGGTAATAATCTCTATTCTTTTGACTTGTGACTGGAGGGTAGGGATTGGGAATTACTGAGACTGAACTAGAGATTTCACTTGAAAGTCCCTTGCAGAACTTGAGACTGGACCTGAGGGTAGAGAATTGAGACTACACTAGAGACTGTTTTTTTTTAAAGTACCTTGTTGCATGACTTGAGACTTGACTTGAGACTGCAGGGTGCAGAACTGAGACTGGACTAGAGACTAGTGGTGTTGTTTTTTTAAGCGCTTTCCTTGTTGCAGGACTTGACACTTGACTGGAAGGTACAGTCTTGAGATTTCAAGGACAGCTGAAAGATTTCTTTGCATAGCTCCCTAGCAAAGCTCTTTCATACACAATTCTGGGGTTTGTAGTTTTACAAGATGTCACAGCCTTCTCTGCCAAACTGCTGGTGCATCATCAAACTACAAACCTCAGGATGACATAAGCAGCTATGCAAAGAAAATCCAGTTTTGACCTGGATTATCTCTGTACTGTAGTATGTGGCCCTGTTTACACAAGCAAAAAATGTGGGATTAATCCACATTTTCCTGCCTGTGTAGAAAGGGCCTTCATGTCATTTTCAATCTGGGGAGATCCTGAGGCAAATCTATGACAATTGTCCCGGCCAGATTTCTTCAGAGGGAGGTTTGCCTTTGCCTAGGCTTTTGCTAAGGCTGAGAGAGTGTGTCGTGCCCAAGATTACCCTTCTTTCGCTTGCTTTTTAAACCCTTTTTTAAAAGAGGATTCGAAAGATGCAAGATTCATGGATTCTCAGAACCTTCCAGGGATTCGGACTCAGATTTGGAAAATTCTGGATTCGTCCCACCCCTACTATGAAGTTATCTCTTGGACTGCTCGCGTGAGCTTGAGATCTTTTACTTATTTATTAACTGTTTTCAAAATTTATTGTAAGTTTTATAATGTTATATGTTTTTAATGTTTCAATTGTTTACATGCTTTTAATGTTTTTTAACCTTCTGGAAGCTGCCTTGGTTCCCACTTTGGGAGAAAAGGTGGCATATAAATTCAATAAATGACGTCTGCTCTTCTCACTGGCTGAGTCTATCCCATCTGTTTTTGCCCCCTCCCCCTCCCCCTCCTGAAAGACAGTCAATGTTATAGAGATACAGAAAAGGAATGGCCCTCCAGATGTTACTAGACGCTGTGAGCTCCAGATTTGGGTGAACTGCAACTCCCATAAGCCCAACCTAATGATGTGACATGCTGGGAGTGACAGTTTGGAGGGTCTCATACTCCCCACGTCTGTGCAATAAATAAGCAAAAATCAAAACACTGATTTCTCTCGGTTCTCTATAACTCTAGTTATCATTCCTAGTAGGGCACTTCACAAGGGCCTTTGCCGTTCCAGTCACTCCTTACCATGCACAACAGACAGGGCTAGTATTCCCCCTGTGCTAGTCCCAGCTACCCAGTCAAAGAGCTCTCTGATAGGACGCCCTGCGGCTTTCTCTACAGCAATGAGAAATTGGATGAGCACAATGCCCCGGACACCTCCACCATCCAGACTCAAGAGGCGGTCTTGACTAGAGAAGGGAGGAAGGAAGAGAAGAGAAGGAAAGCAGTTCAATGCCCAACATCATTTGTTCAAGCAGGAGATACACAGAACATCACTAAATGACACACATGGCTCTAGACCAGGAAATAGTTCTGGTCAGAATCCTTTAGAAGGGTAAAAGGTAGACATGAGATCCCCTCCTCTCTGGGAACTCAGTGGGTCTTCCCCATTTGTTTACTGATCCTATCACCATGGAGAGTAAATGATGATATGGCACTGACTGTGTTCACTTACGTTCTGCGCCTTTCACTGGCAGAATCCGTCATATCTGCTTTTTTCGCCACAGAACTGAGTGTTGAAGCTACATGGAGAAAGTCTTGGTACTCTAGAGAAGCTGCCAGAGAAAGAAACAATCCATTATTTATTTAGCAGGATGGGAAGGGATAGGTAGGACAGACCAGGAAACTCAGAGTTTGGGGACTGTGTCCTCTGCTATTGCAGTGGCCAAAGGCGACAGAAGACAAAATTCTTTACAGCTTGCCCTTCACATTCATGGGTTTAACTTTTGCGAATTTGATTACTTATGACTTTCTACCTCCTCACCCCACTACCCCATTTCACCTCTCCCAGATCATCAGAGGAGGCAAATACAAATCGGTACTACAGATGCCAGTAGGAGCCATTGCAATCCAGTGCCTTTCTGTTCTTCTGTTACCCAGTCCCCCATCCCCATTTTCCCCACTCCTTGACAAAGCCACAAAGCCCACTTCGAATACTGGAGAAGGAAAAGTGGAGATGAGGAGCCAGATTAGATACTGCTGCAGCCAGCTGCAGCTTGTGAAATCAGTTTCATTTTCCAGGTTCAGTATTCACAATTTTTTTACTTTTGTTGGGGTCTTGGGTCTCTAACCCTTGTGAATGTGAAGGGCCAACTGTAGTACACAGAAAGGCACATCTCACTAAGGCCACTATGGACAAATCTATGGACACAGCTAGTTAAGGGCACAGGAATCCTGCCTTTTGTTGAGTCTGACAACTTTCTCTGCTGCCCCAACAGACTTATTAGGCAGAGCTACCCATCAGTTTGTCTTTTCCAAAGTACTGGGACAGAAAATCAAAAAGAGGAAGAATATGAAGAAAAAGATAAGAAGAATTTTGGGACTTTTTGCTGCTAGCAATTGGTTGTGGCTTCAGCAGATTCACCTGACACTGAAAAACTTGCATAATCATCAAATGAAACAATGATGATTCTTACATACCGGTACTTATACCTTTCCATGTGGAAAACTCTAATGCCCTAGGAGAGTAAAAGAGGAAATGAGAGAAGCACAGGACTAGGTAGTATGTTACCTAGGTTTTGGTTAGTGCTCCGTTGGAATGATGGTCCTTCTGGAATGATGGAAGAGGATGGTGATGGTGATGCTATGGCTGAACCAGGTGGGTGGAAGCGTTCAGCCCCTAACAGTTTCAGCAGGTCTAACAGTACTTTCCGGTTGGCACCTTGTATGGTGAGGAGGTCACATGCATTAAAGAGAAAATCACGAAAATAAAGCAGATGGTGACTACTTAAACCCTTAACCAGCCTGATCCCATACACCTAATAGGAGACTCGTATGTGAAAGATGTACGGGTAGAGGTGCTTGGCCTGCAAGAGGGCAACAGAATACAGTTCAATAACCTACTAGCCCTGCCCCAAAGTTGGTGCCTTGCCCATGGCCCTTAAACTCAGCAGTCTCTAACTAGGAAAAACAAATAATGTTCCTTCACACAGAAGGCTAGATGGCCTACAACCCAACGGATCCTTTCCATATTATCAGCAAAGTCTAGTTTAGGCTCACTTTGCAACTGCTCTAAACCTATTCCCATATTTCTCCTCTGCTGTCCAAAGGTCTCTCTCACCTTTGCTCATCCTGGCTGCCAACAAGCCTGGAGTCTCCCCTAAATCATTGGGGACATCTACATCTGCTCCAAACACAATAAGGGCCTTGATGGTTTCCAGGTGGTCTTGCTGCAAAGAAAGAAAAGAGTTTGTCAAGGAAATGTGTGATCAAAACTCCCTCTAACCACAACTTACTGCACAGGGTAACTCATCCATCTAGTACAGACTGCCAAACTCTGAGCTGCCTATATATTCATCCTTCTCAAACAGCTAGGTTTCTGTAAGCTTCTTTATGTGAGAGGACCCACTTAGCTGGACGGGGGAAAACAAAAAGATAACAATGGAGAGAAGGGGAATTAGTGCCCAAAATGTTTAAGCAAGAACAGTGAATGCTGTATCAAAAAAGACTGCACAAAGCCTCACAGAGCCTCCTCTGCTATAGGAAATGCACAGACTTCAGGCTTGTGAAATCTGCTTTGTTTTTCACCAGATCCCCAGGATCCACCAACTAGAGCCTGGTAGCAAAAGACATATACTTAGAATGAAAGAATTATGAGACAAGAGATCTGTTTTGCATAGTAGAACAGAACTTGCAGTCCTTGCATGCAAAAATCCACTCCTGGCTACTCTAGGCTTTCCTCATGTCAGGATTGGGAAGAGAGATACTTTGTTGCTACCATTGTTAAACAATGGGGAGTTAGAAATCCTAATTTGCAATAAACCACCCAGAGATCTGCCAGTAGATCTAGATCTAGTTTCTGAAGATTCTTGCTTTAGCATCTCTGTATTTGAGGGAGAAAACATCTTTTACATTTCTTTTATTATTATTATTATTATTATTTTATTAACATAACACAAGCACAAAAATAAAACACCATGTGGTACAACTAATAATAAAACAAAAAGATTTCAACCAAAAAAACTCACATTATTATTTCTCTCCTATATAATTACAATCAAAAACTTATTCAGCTTATTCTATATCCGATTACTTATATATTTTTATTACCTATCTCTAATTCTTATTCTCATTATACTCATCATTATTATAGTAATATCATTCTTAATTCTATATTTTTCGCTTAAATTTAATCTAATACTATTACCAAATATAATCTTGTTACTTAACATATTAACCCTAAAGCCGATTATATTTTAACTTATTTTTCATTTTTGTTTTTTTGTTTTTGTTTTTTTTACAAAATTAAACAACTCAACTCCAATTTAAACAAAACACCACATTATTATCACAACAAAGGGTAACCCACCCCCCAGAGCCAACTTTTTATTTAATCCATTTTCCAAAATTGCCATTCTTCTTGTGAAAGGGTAACTTTACCATCTCTTATCAAAGCTTTTTCCAAAAATATTTTCCAAATTTCTTCAAAATCATTCCCTTTTACTAAACCTTTCATAAATCTAATTCTACATGTTAATTTATCATTAATTGCGATATTCCACACTTCTTTATACCATTCCTCTATTTGAAGTTTTTCATTTGTTTTCCATTTTTTTGCTATTATTAACCTCGCTGCAGTTAACAAATTTGTCATTAGTTCCTTTGTTACCTGGGTACACTCCACCTCATTATAAATAGACAGCAACCCTATATTTGGACATACTGGTACCTCAACTCCTGTTATCTCATTTATCTCTTTAAAAACCTTTAGCCAAAATTCCCTTATCTTATTACAGTTCCACCACATATGCATATATGTACCGATTTCTTGACATCCTCTCCAGCATACTTTTACATTTCTTATGGTCCTCTCAGTCCTCGCAAAGCCACCTGATAAGAATCTCACCTGCATGGCCAGGTGCAGAGGTGTGTTCCCATCCTTCCCTTTGCAGTTCGTCATGGCTCCATGGGTCAGCAGCACCATTACACAATCAAAGCGCCCACGCTGCACAGCAATGTGGAGAGCTGACTCCCCTGTGGCACTGAGGGTATTGACTTCACAGCCATATTCAATAAGTAGCCGGGTCATCTATATTGACAAGGGGAGAGACCATGAGTACTGCCATGTTGTTACTCTCAGGGGTGTTCTCCTGGTTGGAGTAGGTACGTTGAGATTTACTTCATAGTCAGTCAAAGTATACAGTGAGCAATGCATCCAGAATTGAGGAAAAAAATAACTAACCAATCTAAAGTAGAAAAGAAAAACTAAGATTCTTTAAAATTCATGCATATTCATAAAGGCACAAAAATGTTATACTGATGCTTTAACATGTGCATTACGTGATTGGCAGAAGTATTGTATGGTTTCACATACTGTGCTTACTCACAAATATAGTTCAATCCATTTTTATCAAAACTACAAACTGAATTTGTTTAATAACATGAAGAGTTGTCTTTGACTCATGGTAAAGTTCTTAGATCAATACAGAATGTACAGAGTTTTTGTTTTAACTCTATCCCTTCTTCCAGTGACTTTCCACTGTGTATTTGCCTTTCACCGGATGAATGTGTTAGAACCACTAAAGGGCTGGTAAATCCTCAACTATAATTGCAAAATTGTTTTTGCAACTTTCTTGCAGAGACCAATACTTTTTTATTTGTGGTACCTTCTGAGTGCAGGCACCAGAGCCACTGACCTTATCACATGGCCTATTGAACTAACATGTCAAACCATTTCACCAAGTATGGCTTTCATGTACAACTCCCTCATGTCTTCAAAATACAATAGACTGGCAAAAGAACCATTATGAGAGATTTTATTCCTCATTACCAACACGGAAGACATAAACTAGCCATTCTCAACAGGGCCCATATGGCTCCAAAAGGGGTCCTGGCACCTTTGAAGGGATCACAGACCAAGAACTGTGAAAAGGGAAGACTCAAGGATTTATGGGGGCCCTGGTAATTGAACCAAAAAAACACCCAAGTAGCAGTCTCAATTGGAGCCAACAGTTTCCCTCCTATTTATAATATCTTTCCAAACACTGTTTGGCATTTCCTTGACTGCCATTGTCTAATGTGGAGCCTGATATCATGAAACCTGCAGAAAAACACCAAGCTCAAGGATTGCATTAGGCTCGACAGATGTTTAATTTCATACAGTCTTTTAAAAAGTTTTTTTCCAGTATGCAGGAATGTTCAAGTTTTCTTGGTGTACAATAATAAATGATTTTCAGCTTATGTGTTCATGTTGTATCCCTGTTTGACAGGGGGCCATGGAACCTGAGAAGAACTCCAAAGGGGTCCATGGCCAAAAAATGAGTTGAGAATGGCTGGCATAAACACACCCTCACTACATATAGAAACAGACACCAATATATAAATATGAATAAAATGAATTGGAATTTCTTTACCCATTCCAAAACCCCATTTTAATTCTTCATGTTTGTGTGCAGAGAAATTGCAAGCATAAAAAAAATAGCAATGCATACAGAAGTCTAGCTTCTTTTATCAGTTTAACAATTTTATAATGCTTCACAAACACAGAAGGAATCAGAAGGTCTAATTAGAAATGCTGGCAAAAGGCAGCAAGGAGGAGACAGGTGACTTCTGGCTGGGTGCTTTTAGGTATTTTAAATGATTACTTTCAAAAATAAAAACAGAGAGGTGAAGGAGAATGGGACCAAGGAAGCAGCACAATTTTGGGAATGCTAGAAAGAGCTGTGGTATCATTTTGTATGCTACCCCAGAGCATACAAAATGCACAATACCTTTGCAATTCTTTTACAGTCAGTAACATGGAATTTTTAAAGAAATCATTACAAAGCACATAACGGATTTTTAAAAAAAATACTAAGAAAAAATACATCTTGGTGACACTCACGCTTTTTAAAAATATCCATACCTCCAGACTACTTATGTGAGTGAATGACATTTGGTCTGCATTTTTCAAGTGAATCAACTAAAAGTGCACTTCCCAAATTATCACATAGATCAAAATTTGGAACACAGCTCTTAGCATAAAAATGCATATAAAAATGTGTGCTTTATGGTGGAAATTCACAGAAATTGGAATAAAATATATACAAGGACATATGGAAAACTGAAATGGGGCAGAAACAGACTGATCCATCAAGTTCTATTCTAGATAAATAAAAGAAAACTTATTTTCTAGTTATGAAAAAACGAAACTTCCCCAAAAGAAGAAAGATCATTCAGTTTTATACAGAACAGAGTTTTTCTAAATTTATGCAGCTGCTTCTGGGGTGCCATAAGATAACAGCACTTTGAAATGTTAGTGGCCATGCTTGGAAAAGGATAGCCACTATAGTCATGCAGACTTTGGAAATTCTGGGATTTGTAGTCTAGAAATGTAACTTTTCAAAACTCTGGTGATGCATGCACACATGATTAACAGAAAAAAGTCTCCTACTAAGCATTTTGTTGCCATCAAGATATTAAAAGTTACAGGCACTATTAACTCCACACACAGACTTATGGTTTCCCTTTTACAGAAAAAGATTCACAATGAGACAGATGAAGAGAACCAGATCCTCCTGTCTGCCCAATTGGCATCCTATTCACTTACGTCAGCGTTTCTGGCCCAATGGAGAGGTGTGGCACCATAGTGTGGATCCACCAACTGAATCTGGTTAATCTCTTTATCCAGAAGGGCCTCTGCACACCTAGAAAAGCAAAAAAAAAAAAAAAATAAGCAGAAAATAAGGAAGGAATGTGACCGACATCTCCTAGCTGACTGCATGGAATTTGTGTGTCCAGTAATTACAATATGATTTCAAGGCTCTGCTGGCTAATCCTTAAGAAAGTGCAGAGGAAACTGTAGTGCAGGAAGCCACAGAAGCAGAAGGCAACAAGCCCAAATTTTTAAAAGGCAGCTATGTTAGTCTATTGCAGCAAAAAAAATTGAAGAGTCCTGTGTCACCTTACAGACAAACACCTGTATAATAGCACAAGCTTTCATGGGCTATAACCCATAACTTGATCAGATGCATCAGGTACTATGCTTGTGATTTGGACATGCTTGTAATTAGTGAGAGCCAGCCTGGTATAGGGGTTTGACCAGGATTGAAATCCCTGTTCAGCCATGGAAACCCACTGGGTGAATCTGAGTGAGTTACACTCCCTCAGCCTCAGAGGAAGGCAAAGGCAACCCCCCTCTGAACAAATCTTGCCGAGAAAACTCTTTGATAGGGTTGCTGTAAGTTAACAGTGATTGGTACCAGTTCAGAGTGCAGGCTGATCCATTTCACGGCACTCAGGTAGCCCTGTAACAGTGAACCTTCTGATTATAGGGTTTATTGGCATCATTGTATTGCTAGCTTCTTCTGGTTTGCTCTACTCTGCCTCTCCACCTTCCCTGATGGACTTGGCCCTGGATTTCTGTTACATGTCTGACAAACCTTTCAGGCCTGCCTCTTCTGCCACACTCCAAAAGCTCTTCGCCCCCAGAAGAGTCTTGCTCCAAGTTCTTGGGATGAGAAATGCATTTCTCATGGAGGCTGCTTCTTAGGTGGAAACATGCAAAGAAAGACTCCCCACTGACAAGGGTGTATATAAGATGTGCCTTCCATCACACAGCTTCTCCTTCCCCTAAGTGGAAGGGGATGCAACAGCTTTTAAGGGCTACTTCAAGGCCACTGCAGCATTTCCCAGTGCATAACTGGGAAGCAATATACCCTGACTTCTATAACGTTTCTGCACAAGCACAATAATGACAACACAATTTAGCATCATTGATAATGACCCTTTTTAATTATAAAAAGCAAATGCATTGCCCTTAAAAATTGCACTTTTACTTCTTTTCTTTTTCATTTTTCAGAAATTATTATTGTTATTGAAGAAGCCAGGTAGCTCAGTACTGTTGATTCTCATAGCTACTCTTCAGAGGTTCTTTCCTAGTCCTACCTGGAGATGCTCGAAACTGAACTGGGACGGCATGTGCTCAGTCACTAAACTCTTCCATTCAGCTTATGGCCCTAGCTGTCAATAACTAACTGAGACTTCAATCCAATGAAAAGGGGGGCTGACACCTAGGAGGAGGCAAAGAGCATTTCACTTTCCTCTTCTAACATATGGGGCTGGCATTGCCTGCCCCTATAGCAGCTTTCCCAGTGCAAAGCAAGCTGGTACAAGGGAAGTACAAGCCATTTATAGAAAATAGGAAAGAAAAATTCTCATTCTGCAGAAAATATTATGTTTAAATACAGGAGGATACCACTGATGCTATTTCAGAAATCACTGAAAAGGCAGCCAGGATTTCTGATCCTAGTTGCCTTTCCTTTCTCAGGCCTGCCATGCTAGAACAGCCAACCATGTTGCTGACTTGATCTGGAACAGCAAGTTTTACCTTCCCCTAGCAGGGATCTGCCATGGTATAGAAAGATGGGAGAAAAATGGGCCTTCTGTAACCTATGCTCAAAAATCATACGTATTAAAATAAATGTGCTTTTATCGAGAGCCTGGAAAAGTTAGCCTTCAGAACTATAGCTCCTGTAGCTGACTATGCTAACTGGAGGAGTCTGGAAGTCTTAAGTCAAAAAGGTAACTTTTCCAATTTCTGCATTAGTCCAGTAAACTTACTTTTTCTGGGAGTATTTCATAGCAGTGTGGATGGGATAGCCCTTTTGCCCCAAGTTATTGCACTTGGCATTAACCTTCAAAAGAGCAACAACAACATCTTCTCTGCCCAGCTTGCAAGCCAAGTGCAACGGGCTCTGCCCTTCATTATTCAGGTGGTCCAAAGCAGCAGTTGACTTCCTGCCCAGAAGCTGAAACAATTCAACAGCATCACTTAGGTATAAAAACTCTGAAAGATGCATGATATACAGAACATTAACAACATCACATTTCTTTCCCCCCACAACAATAGAGAACCAAAATGTTGCTTCTTGAGTTATTTTCATCCAAAGGAATGTTCTGTAACATCAGTCAAATCTAAAATTTTATTGCAATGTAACAATCCAAGAGAAGAAGAACAGGTATACTCCCCATTCCAAGAACAAAATTGGCATTCAGTGTGTTATTTCTGCAAATGTTCAGTATAAAAGTGTGCCAATACAGTATATTATGCAGCCTTTACAATATATTACATGGGGCTCTTGAAGCAGCTTGGCACTACGAATTTTTACCTAACTCAAGAATATCAGCTGTTTTGTCTGCCTATGTTGCATTTTTCTTATTGCTCCAATTGGCTCTTAATTTTCTCACAGAGTCATTAATCACCATACACGTAACAGCTATTTCCAGTAAATAACATTTTGAGGTTCCAAACTGATTTCACCTTCTAGACTAGGATAGAAATTCTCATAAACTCTTTAATTACTGTAATATCATTGCTGTTATTAATATGCCATCTACCTAAGACGAAACTATTATCTCTCCTGTTCTTAATCCCTGTCTTTCAGAATCACATCTTACTGTAAACTGTGAAAAGTTTCACTAGTACTACAAATATTGATGAGGGTCTTTGTCTAGTACCTCTACTAATCATCTGTTGCAGCCTATTTATTTGCCAATTTTCAAGTCCTAGTGTTGGCCTAGTATGAAATTTATTTCATGAGTGAAAAAAAAGGAAACTACATACCAAATCATCACAAGCTATCTTGTCATTTGACAAAACTGCCAACAACTCACTCCCATGTTACAATTTAAGGTTTTCAAATTTAAGGAAGAGTAGGGCAGAATGACATTATTTTGGAATTATGTCTTCAGCCCATAAAGTGAATTTGGGGAAGGAAACATATGTAAAGAGAAACTATCCTACTCCTTAAACCCCTCACCTCAATGATCTTCGGGTCTGTCCCTCGGACTGCATAGTGAAAGACCGTGTCTCCATTTTTATCTGTGAGATCAAGACGGACATGGCACTCATTTATCAGCTCTCGCAGACAACTAAGGTCTCCTTTCTGGCAAGCTAAGTGCAGTGGAGTGCATTCGTTGTCAGCACTGTTGCTGTTTACGCAGCTGCAACACAATAATTGTAGATCAGCAAGGGTCTCAAAGTCCAGCCATTGAAAAAAAATATGAGTAAATCTCAATTAGCTTGCCAGATTCCCTGTCTGTAGTAACTCAAACACAGATCAGTACTGGTGCCTTGAGGTCATCCCACTGTATAGTACATAGCGTTCAGCAGTTTATCAGCTCTACCCACAAAAAGTAAAGGAGCACTTTTTGCATCAAGCTTCAGTTGGTGGACTTGGGGATCTAGTGAAAACCCCAAGCAGATCACATCAAGCCCAAAGGATGCCTTTTCCTACCCTAGGTTAGTGTCTAGTCGTCAGCCATGCCCATTAGCATCGTACCTCAGGATGTGATTGTGTCGGAAGCTCTCTATTAGTCCAACCTCTACTGCTATGTGAGCCAACGACCAGTTGGGGTGGCTTCGGAAACAGTCTGACAATCGCTGCAAAGTTTCCAGTGACAAAGGCTCATGATAGCTCTCGTAGAATGGGCGCAACTGCTTTACATAAAGGTTGAAGTAGTCATCTGCCCCTGTTTCATTGTCTAGCTGAAAAAGGCTACAAACAAAATTAGTTTAATATATTTATATATCCTGCTCCAAAGCTTGAAATACGTTTACAAACCAAAATTAAAATAATTCAAATCACAGGCCCTTTTTAAAAAAAGCAATGAAATAATATACAAATACAAAACTCATCAATAAACCAAGAAGAATCATAAAATCCCTGGCAGAAGACTATTAAAATCCAGTAGATAAAATCTCATCAATAACAACATTTTGTACTCCTTCCAGGAGGTTAAGGAAGACAAATGACTCCAAATCTCACTGAGGAGATCATCCAGTCTCAAGGCAATTGCACAAGAAGTCTTTTGCAACACAAGAGACATTCTCAGTTCAGGCAGCAAGGCTCCATCTGCAGAACAGAAGCAATATCAGAAAGGATAATACTGAAAAGTAACTACAAGATACCGGGTATCAAGCTGTGAGAAGTTTCAAAGGTAAGCACTAGGACTTTGGGTTCAGAAATGATGAATGCTAGTCAGTGTAATTGCTACAAAATGGGATGAATGTGTTCTTTCAGACCATCCATCTCAATGACAGACAAAAGATCAATAGCAGCATTCTGCCCTTGCTAAAGTGTTTAAGTCATCTTCAAGAGAAATTCACTGTAGAGTGTATTACAAATGGGTGGTCCTAAACAAGGGCTGGTCACCTTTTGAGAAGAGTGGTGGTGGTAAATTTTCCTCCCCTCCCTGCCAAAACACCAGGAAGGAAAACTAAAAGTGACCAAATGGGTTTTGATGGGAGGCATTCAGATGTATTCTGTTCCATCTAAAACATAATGCAGTTGCTCCCACAGATTCCCAGAAATGGCAAAATTCTTTTCTTTTTTCCTGGAAAAAAATTCAGTATGGACAGTGCTAGAAAGATCTTGAAGGTTAAATGTAGCCTGCAGGCTATGCTATGCCCATCTTTGGCCTAAACCAATGGAATGAGACAATAGAATACAGAACAGTTCCATCCCAAATTAATGGAGAAGGCACCACCATTACTGGGAGAAAAACACATCTCGCTTCTTCTTCACCTCAAACATTTCTACCTTCTCTTATGACTGCAGAATTATTTACTAGTCTTGCAAAGAGATTAGTGGCAGGAGAAAACTGACAACTACATTCTTAGTAGGTTGATTAAAAAAAAAAAGACCACCACCTACCTTCTACCAAAGAACAATCTATCCCTTTGCAGCCAGCACACTGGCTCTCTGTGCTAACTCTGAAGGAAGTCACTCTGCCTGGAATTCCTGTCCTAGTGTTAAATACAAGGCTTGCAAACTCCTCTTGCTCTGTTTGCCTTCCAAGTTATTATCAATTTTACCTTTTCCTACCAGGCTGAGGCTCTGAACCAAAGCTTTCTTTCACTTAGGCTGTGGGAATTATACTCTCTCAGATTCTTACCATAAGCAAAAGGGTCTCTCTGCTACTCACCGGAAGGCTGTTGTTTGATTCTGAGGATTAATGAGAAGACAGTCCCAGGAGCGGTTTGAATGATTTTCATATAGGACCATCCTATCTTCCGACTTCACACGTTTCCGAGATCCATATTCCGCCAAGGGTACCTCCTTTACCCGGAAAGGGTTTGAAAACAAGCTGCTGACATTGGTGAAAGTGCTCATGATCCGGTCAAAGAACTGCATGTCTCTAAAAGTATCCCAGCTTACCCTCTTTCAAAACTGTGGAACAAAAGATAGGTATGGATTTGGACCATCCTAGTGCCATCCTATGCATCTTTTCACATAACCATTTTCTTACTCTTATTCTGGGAGTAGATACCCCTATTCCAATAACAGTTATTTTGTTATGTATACATATGCAGTTGTAGCACACATTTATTTATTTTATGCTAAAAATGGCATTTAATATGGCCTACAATAAAATTTAAGTAACAACATAAACACCATTAACACATAAAAATCCATGCACAGGATTCACATGATTTCCTGCATTACAATTCTTAAATCTAGAAAATTCATACTGCATGGATTAACCTGAAATTTGATAAACAGAGTAAAAAAAAAGCAGGTTTAAAATTTCTTTTACTCTGTCTTCCGTGTGTGTGTGTGTGGCGTGTGTGCACAAGTGCGATGTATGATTTCATTCCAGAATACAGAGAAAGCAAGAAAGAGTAGAGGCTTTCAGCTAATGGCTACATAAATAAATATGGGAAAAGAAGAACAGTTAGCCAATTCAACATTAATAAAAATCAAGAAAAAATTTTGGGGTTGGGAATGCTAGAGCAGTTTCAGTTTTGTCCTCTCTTCTCCATCCACAAACCTTGGTTCTTCCTGAGGAAAAATGCAGTTGTTTCAGAAAGGAAGAGGGGAAAGAGCACAATCAGGTCCCTTGGAACTGTTTCTAAGATGTGAATGGCTCATCACTGGCAGGCAAGTCATTATTAATTTTTTAATAATAATCCTTTTTAAAAACAAAGAAACACAGAATGAATTGCACTAAAATAACCACCAATAACAACTGAAGAGGGAAACAATCTAACATGAAAACAATAGCAAAATAATAAATCAATGTTACAAAACTGAATAAATAAATGAAACAATTGATATATCAGGCAAACAAAAAATACATAAAATCCCATTAAGTAAATGCAATGGTGCCTATTAAGGTGTCTTATGATATCTATCCCACTGTTGTGTATGTGCCAAGTCCCCTGTTAACTTATGGTGACCCTTCATTGTACAGCATGCCTCTAAAAGCAAAAGCTGTGGAAATAACATTGGAAGACACAGGATCACACATACAATATCCTCAAATGAAAACACAAGTACATCTAAGAAGCATGAGGTATAGACAAACAAATGTTGGGCACAGTCAGAGGGAGAACAAATTCTTTATCCCATCCATTATCATTCAAACAATTCTAAAAATGATTAAGTCCCCTCTGCATCTTCAGTGTAGGTTACTCCCAAGTCAGTGTGCATAGGGTCAAGTACATGCAGCCTTTGTTATTTATGGTAGGGCTTGACTACTACAGATGCTCTAAATTTTATCTGTGTGTGTGTGTGTGTGTATTCTTGATCATATAATATACCTCTGATTGATAATTCCTGAAGGGGCTCAACTATATAAGAGTCTTAATGGTCTAATCTTTATGATCACTTAAGGGAGGGCTCAGCTTCACCTAACCTACTCACAGGCCAAGGTGTAAGCATCCACTGTTCCCAGATCCATTAAACAATGGAAGATGTAGATACGGCATTTTTCCATATTACCACCATTTCAGTTTGCCTTAATTTGACACTTTTCTTCATGGTTCTGCAATATTCGTTTGCTTTCACTATAGCAACTGAGAAGAATTTGCCATTGTTCACCCTTAAGAAATTATCCTTCCCCTAAAACTCACTAGTGCTCACGTTTTTGTCGGTCACATATTGCCCTTGCTACTTGGCAATCTACACATAAATATTTGGGAATGCATGTTCTGTACCAGTATTCAACAGCATGATTTCCCAGAAAAGGTTGAAAATTTCCTCTCAGAGTCCAACAAAACCATGCAATCTGGTAACAGTTTTCCCATACCTCAAGCACACCGTTTCTTTAAAAAATGAAGTCTCCTTAGCAAGATATACTAAGGTGAGATTTTAAACACAACATAACCTCTATCCGATGAACGGAACAGGCATATTCTTGAAATGAAGGCATTAATCTAAGAAACCAACAAATCTATAGATATGGCACAGGTGGTGACCCATTTTATGCTTTCAGTCACACCAGATGGACAGCTATCCTATCCTACTTTGAGTCTTGTACAGAGACACACACACAAGACTAGGAGATGCCTCGGTTGTCAAGGACCTTCTGCCATTAAGAGTTGCAGAACCTGCAGCTTTTGAACAGCCAAAGTTTTCACTTCCACCAAATCTGAAAGTGAGGAAAAGCTTCTGCTGCTTAGTGCCTGCCCACTGTGAGGCTATAAAGTAGTAATCGCAAGCGGGGATCCCTTTTCTTGGAGAAAAGCAGATATTATCATGAAGGAAAGAGCTGGGCACAACAGTTCCCATAGGCTGCCTCCTGAGTAATATAGCTCTCCAACAACCAAACGTGGGCAGCAGTAGACTGAAATCTACTGAATGATGATCTCCACGTGATTTACAATTGGTTTGGGATTCTTAATCATTTTAATGCCTGCAATAAACAAACAAACAAACAAACTCCCTTCTTCATTAACTTGCCAAACACAGAGGGCGGGGGAGTAAAGTGCATTTTAGTGTGAAAGAACTGGTGATCTGGGTCCTAGTTTCTATCAGACAGTCTGGCTTCAGGATGTTCTTAGAGGCATGCTCAGACCATTTCCGCACAACGCTGTTACAGTGCTATTATTCCACTTTCAGTATCCTATGGAATCCTGGGATTTAGAGTTTAGGGAGGGGCATTCAGAATTCTCAACCAGAGAGTTCCTTGGCCTCAGGAAACTACAAACCCCAGAATTCCACAGGATGCAGAAAGTGGAATAAGAACACTATAATGATGTGTTGCGGAAATGGCCTCAGTGCTCTCCACCTCTTAGAATATGGCCATTTCCGCACTAGCCTGTTATAGCGCGATGATTCCACTTTCAACCTCCTCTGGAATCCTGGGGTTTGCAGTTTCGGGAGGGGCCGCCGGCCCCTCCCGAAACTGCAAACCCCAGGATTCCAGAGGAGGTTGAAAGTGGAATCATCGCGCTATAACAGGGTAGTGCGGAAATGGCCTATGTCTGTCTGAGCCAATGTTTGCTTCTGCCACCTATTAGTGCTAAAAGGGAAGCAGCTCTTACCAGCCGGAATTGCACCCCCTTCTGCCACAAGCCCAGCGGTAGACAGCATGGCAAAGACACCGGTCCTCCCCCCAAGCCATTTCCACACGAGATTGTTATAGCGCGATGATTCCACTTTCAACATCCCATGGAATCCTGGGGTTTGCCGTTTAGGATTCCACAGGATGTTGAAAGCGAAATAATAGCGTTATAACAGTCTACCGCGGAAATGGCCAGAAGAGGCTTCACTTGCCTCAGTGTGGGCTCAAGAAGGAAAGGACAAGGGGAGACACAGGGATGAGCAGAGATGGCAAGTGACCGCCTCTGGTCATCTAAGCCTCCGCCATTTTTAAAAGCCAATCCTCAAAGATTCAAGCGACGACGATTATTTTAAAGCCTACTGGGAGGAAGGAGATCCTAAACCCAACCTTGGCGTCACCTCTAAGAGCCTCACTCGCTCGCCTCCTCAATGAGCCACCACTTACCCAGCAACTACTTCCGCCAACAAAGTCCCACACCGTCACGTGCCAGGCTCTCCACCAACCAAAACCCGCCGCAACGGCTCCACCCCCCCACAGCTGAATCTGTCACCTCATCGCTTGGCGGGTCATAAGATCTGGGTAACAGGGCGGCATCCGCGCGCGCGAGAGCCGCCCTTCCGTTCTGACGCTAAAAAGACAGCGCCGCCGCCATCTTGATGTCGGGCGGATGACGACGTCATGGGGGCGTCGCTGCCATCTTTGTGAAGCCCCGCCCTTCGCGGAGCGCTCCTGGGCTCCTGCCCCCCCACCCGTCCTTAAAGAGACAGTGCAGCCGTTGTGGTTGCTTAGACCACAAACGAACGGAAAGGCAGGGGAGGAAGCAGGCGAGTGTTGGAGAGAAGAGCCATAGTTTGCGTTGGGGTGGTTCTCGTTTTTCTTCGGGGCCTCTGACAGGGAAAGACTAAATAACTTGTTGCGTTTTGTAATCTGTAGAGAAATTACGAGCACCTGTGTCAACTGTATCTCCTTACTGGCACTAAGGCTATTTCCGCACTACATTGTTGTAGCGCTATTATTCCACTTTCAACATCTTGCCGAATTCTGGATCTGGAATCTGGATTTGAGGCTTGAGAGGGGCCTCTGAGAATTCTAAAGGCTCCTTGCCCTAAACTGCAAACCCCAGGACTCCACAGGATGTTGAAAGTGGAATAATAGGGATACAGGTAGGGGGCGGAAAGGCCTGACGTTTCTCAGAAACTATTAAACACTGACTTCAGGCAAGGTCTCACTGAATTGAGTGGAAATTAGAAAAGACATGGGCAACGCTAGCGACTTCTCTCATTAAGGGCCTTTACGCTGTCTTGGTGCTATTATTCCACTTGGGACATCCTTTGGAATCCTGGGATTTGCAGTTTAGGGAGGGGCCTTTAGAATTCTCAGCCAGAGAGCTCTTTGGCCTCAGAAAACTACAAGCCCCAGAATTCCACAGGATGTTGAAAGTGGAGTAATAGCATTAGACCAGTGTAGGGTGGAAAGGCCCTGAGTCTGGTAACTCCAGAATCAAAATATAAAAAGAAAAAGAGAGCTGATCTTAAAGCCATAAGACTCAGACTTTAAGGTGCAGTAAGATGCCAAACATCCAATGAAACATAGCGTGGCATGACTGTGGCCATTTCCGCACTAGCCTGTTATAGCGTGATGATTCCACTTTCAACCTCTGGAATCCTGGGGTTTGCAGTTTCGGGAGGGGCCGCCTGGCCCCTCCCTAAACTGCAAACCCCAGGATTCCAGAGGAGGTTGAAAGTGGAATCATCGCGCTATAACAGGCTAGTGCAGAAATGGCCTGTGTGTAATTTCCATAAAATCCACACACTGAATTCCATTTAGCCAGGACCACTAAAGGGAGCCTCCATTGCCTGCGTCAGTGTACCTGTGCCTGCTCTGTGCTCAAGTGAAATAAGAAGGGAAGACGGTTGGCCCCGTGCCCCGCTTATAAGTTCCAAGATGTGTCTAGCTGGCCACTTAGAATTCTGGATTAATAACCCTTCAATCCAAAAGGTTCTTTTATGTTACTAATTACATCGGACTGAAAATGCATAAGGTCAGGCTGTAACTGAACATATGCTTTGTTTGTTTTAGTTCCTTCTGGTTTCTCATCTGTTTGGAGAAATGTTACGTGTGAACGTCCCTTGTCCTTTCCTTACAAAATATTGATTGATCTATTTGTGAATATACATCTGCTTTCATATATTCAAAATCTCAATTCAAAAAGCCGCTGATAGATTCTATGAATTACAATACATCAATAAACTGAGGAAGAATCACTGTTTACCCAAATCACCTGCAAAGAAATAGTTTCCCTCAGTGTCCATGAGTAATACAAACACTGAGCATAACTAATTCCTGTGATGTCCAGTATCTCAGTTACCAGTCCCCTTTGTGGTGATGCCTTTATTAGACCAACCAGAAAGTACAAAAATAATTACCAAGCTTTTGAAGCCCACTGGCTTCTTCATCAGGCAAAGGTAATTTTTTAAAAAAACATGGGGAGAAAAAAAGGTTAGAATCAGAGGCCTGCATCCTGTTTGCTTGAGAGGAACTATCACTATATAAAGAAAGTTAGACCTGTGATTCTTAATGCCACCTTGCTTTCCCTTCATTTTTTAAACCTTCTTTCCTCGTGGCAAAGTGGGCTATGAAACCTTGCAAAATGATTTTTGCGCCTTCTGTTTGGTTTAATCACAGAAACACCAGAATGTGTACTTTGAATTTTACTTTATGATCAGCACAACACACTTTTTTTTTCAATTAACAGTATAATTCAAGGGCACTGACAGGTATACACTTCCTGCAAATACCCCTACACATTTGTGGGTTTGATGTTCATAGATTTGATTATTTGTGAGTTTTTCCAATCCCTGCTCCCTACACCTCAAGCACTTCTTTTCCAGGGGGACCTTCCCTCTAAGCAGCTCCAATCGAGCCACACAGCTTTTTAAAAACCCAACTCAGGTCAACCTCCACCACCACCAGCCGCTGCTTGGTCAGCTAAGGTTGGCTCCCAGCCCAGTTCCTCAGCATCACAAACCCTCTCCGGATATCCCACACATACACCCAAGGAAAGATAAGGCCAAGAGAGAGGAAGTATAGGGACATCATGCAGATTCACCTCCTTTCCCTTCCCTGATCTGGTTTGGACCCTGAGTGCCAGTTCTCCCCATCATGCCTTGCCTCCCCCAACAGAGAAACACATACATTTTGATATTTCTGATTTTCCCACTTTTGCAGGTGTCCTGCACACTTAATCCTAGCAAATGTAGAGGACTGACTATACTTCAAAGAATAGGGCAGAGCTGCATTTTGGTCAGTTCAAGATCCTGCCATCTGTTTATGCCTATATCAGGCTTCTTTAAAAAAAAAAAAACTTCTGTTTACAAGTGGCATGACTATCCCAATTGTAATAACTGTAGTCATTAGTGTTCAGATTATAGCTTTGGTTTTTAATACACTTGCCTTGGGCTGCAGCTAAAGTTCAGCAGGGTTGTAACTAAGATTTGCTGCCTATACCTGCCAATTAAAGCACTGCTCATTTCCATGCAATCCTATTTGAAAATGTATGTTCCTGTTGTGTAAGAGTGAAGCTGAGCTTTGGAAAAAAAATGCCTGGCTTGGTTGGTCAGTCAGTAGAACCAGCTAGGCCAGTTTCAAACCAGGCATTTTCTAGGCCTGTCCAGCAGTGAGACAGACCTGGATGCAAGTGTAAGACTAGATGTCTACCAAGATAGTCACTGTTTCCATTCCAGCATCTGTCATTTTCTGAGTATCTGAGAAACTATCTTGGTTAACCCTCTTCCTCCCCAAGAACACATTTTACAACATAATAAGAAGTCTAGAGGTTGAAAGGGATGATTTACCATCTTATTTTTTTAAACTTTCCCCCCTCTTTATAAAGAAGGAGTAAGATCATGAAAGCAATGTGAGAAAATGCCAGGCTTTGAGCTATGCAAATATTTTCAGAGGAAATATCAAAAACTCCTCTAAAATAAATTAAAGGTTTTCTAAAATAAACTGTACTGCTTTGCAAGGATGCCCAATTTGCTGAAAACACTGACAATAGTGAACTAGTTTAGTAAGATATCTTGCAGGATGAGAACACCATTAATGTCTAGTATACTCTGGGGCATAGTTTGTGTATGTCCCTCCAAGTTGCCTGTTGACTTATGATGACCCCATGGGGTTTTCTTAGGCAAGGAATACTAGAAATGATTTTGCCAGTTCCTTCCTCTGAAATATAGCCTACGTCCCTAAAGGCACCAAATCCTGTCAGAACTTGGAAGCTAAGCAGGATCAATAGTTGGATGGGGAACCACTAATGAATACCAGGTGCTGTAGGCTGTATTTCAGAGGAAGGAACTGCCAAAGTCACCTCTGAGTATTCCTTGCCTAAGAAAACCCTGTGAAATTCACGGGGTTGCCATAACTTGACGGGTGACTTGAGGACACATACACACATATATTCTGGGACATGTATATAAAAGTGAAAAGGAAATAAACAATTATTTTTATTATAATCAAAATTGTAAGGACCATTCCTGATGATCCTCCCATTTTATAGAACCTCCCTTTTCCACACTCCATCTCAGCCACTCTCTTTGGAAAGCAAATTAATTCATGCTTTCGTGGCCTTGAACTAGACTACTGTAACATGATGTGCTGCTCCTGCCTCTATTTCATCAGAAAGTATTTTCTTAGTGTGGTTCATAGATAGTGCATTACACCAGTGTTCCAGAACTGGACAGCTCCCTAGTGTGTTCTTGGCATAATTCAGTGTACTGGTTTTGACCTATAACCTTAACAGCTTTGTTCCATATGCTTTCCGAAATCATCATCTCGCCTTTTTGATATCGTTAACTATTAAGATTTTTAAAATTTATTTTAGATCAACTTTTCTTTCAGTGTAGGACTCAGGGCAGCTTACATTAAAGATCACATGTTCTACCATTGAAGAGCATTTTAAAATCAATAAACTACCATATGAGCCCAAGCACTATGTTTATAAAGGTTTAGCAAGCAATGGACAGGAATGCAATACCCCCATTAAAAGACCTTTCCATCACAGCAAGTTCATGGCAAAAAAACCTGCCTGAATAAGAAGGTCTTTTTCTATCAGTGGAAAGAGAGCAGAGAAAGGCAAGCCAGGCCTCCCATGGAAAGAAGTTCCACAACCACTGAGAGTTGCGTCTTGATTTTGACACTAGTGACTGCGTGTCCTACTTAGCAGAGACAGTGTCCTTCTCTTTGATAGAGCTCTTTACTTTAGCAGTGTGGAACTATTAGCCTTGCAGACCACAGTGCCCATAGTCTTTACCATTGGCCATGCTGGCTAGAGCTTTTGAGAATCCAAAACATTTGAGATATGTTTGCCCGTACCTGCTTCAGTCTGGCCAAGCCTAGTTGAAAGGCAAGGAACTGCAACAAGGAAAAGCCAGAAGGATCCTGATATTCAGCAACAGTTGAAATTCATCAACAGATAACATCTGGACAGCAGCTGGACAATAGACTGAGCAGGTACACACATCACCTGCTCACAATTTCTCCCCACTGTGGTAAATGTGAATATGATTTTTTTTACATCTGTGTGCAAATTTTTATGCAATCTGCAGCCTTTCTTGCCTTGTTAGTCCTGACCACAACATTTATATACCAAGTGACTTGAGAACAGCAAGAACTTTTGGAAAGATTATCTCAGATCCTTAACTGCAATTGTGGTGCTCCCTTTAAACTTTCCAGAAGAGCAGCATCACATTTCCCTTTTGGCTGGTGTCCAGTGACCAGAATTACTTGTTTATAATTGAAATCAAACATGTGTTTTATTCACACATATATTACTTATCATTTTAACTATTATTACCATCTTTTAACCTTTGGGAAATAATTATTGTTGTTGTTGTTACTATATTAGTAGTAGTAGTATCCTGCCTTTTTCTCAAAATTGAAACTAAAGGCAGCTTACAGTTTAAAAGAACAATACAGCTAAAAGCATACAGAAAATGAACATTAAAATGGAATTAATCATAGTATTAAAACTATTCAGATCCACACTTAAAAGAACAAAATGCAGTTAAGTAGATAAAAAATATTTTAAACAGTTGAGTTTAAAACAATACAGCACCACTTAGCCTGCTCTGTATAAAATTTCTGTGTTAAAAACCTATTGAAATAATAAAAAGGACTTTGTCCGGGGATGGAAAAACAACGGGGGGGGGCAGGCTTCCCTTGGGCTTCCAAAATCTAGGGGGGGCACCAAGAAAGAGTTGGAATGAGAAAGGAACCTCTCCTGATATCTCAGGGCCCAGATAGGCTCATACAGGGAGATATAGTCTGTCAAATAGCATGGAATAGGATGAAATAGATATATAAGAGCACAAGCAAAAGAATATTCAGGAAAAGCTGTCTTTGTCTGATGGGTTTTTTTTGTAAGAATTTTGTGTAGTGTATCTAGTTTCAGTGTTGGTCTACAATATTGGAGACCCCCACTTGGCCACGGAAACCCACTGGATGACCTTGGGTATGTAATAATACTCTCAACCCCCGAAAAACCCCATGATAGGAAACAACTTGAAGGCATGCGACAGCAAGAGTATTTTGGGTTACAGCTCAGAAAAGTAACCTTGTATCAACTGATGTGTTACTGTCTATACTGATAAATGAATGCGCATTTCTACTGGGCACTGAATTTTAGGACCTAAATGATCCCAAATGTTTCCCGCTACCTTCCTACCAATGCATTTGTTTTTATGGTAATAGTGCTTCCTCCATACCAAAATTTCACCCTTTTGTACTCTAAGGTAAGTTTTCCTGAAAGAGTGCTATTTGCTCAAAGCTATTGAGAATCTGAACCCAGGTTTCTTCCCCTTAGATTGATTTTGTATTTACAACTTAATGTCTATCAGATTCAGTGGGAGTTGCTTCTCAGTTGACATGTTATAATTACACAGCCAGTTTCAAACAGGAAACTATTATATTTGTGCACAGTTTCATTCATTGACATATGGTTGTGCCCTTGGCTAGCTTGATCATTCTGACAGTGCAGGCAAGGGACAAAAAAAAATGTTAATTATGTTTTTCAGAAAGGGGAATTCACCTCAAGGGTGGTGTGGCCTGAAATCAACAGCAGTCAGTCAGCAATTTGTGTGCTAAGAGAGAATAGCAGGCAGTTTTGCTGTTTAATTTTAATCCTCCGGCTGAGAGTTTAGATGAGCTTCAAGCAAGACTGCTGTCTAAGAATCTGATGTAGGTAACAGTGGATTTGGTACACAGCTGTAGGACAACAGGCTTTTCCCTGTATATTTGCAAATAAAACAAATACCACAAAGACAAAATAGTAAGTCTCCAGTGTTTACCTGTGGGAAGAAACTTTGGCACTGCCCTGAAACTCATGGCTTGGGGAAGTGGGCAGCTAAGTAATCATCCCTCCAACTGTCTCAACTGGGCAGGGACAGTCCTGATTAATCCTCTGTTGTCCCACTTTTTCTTCAGCTTTAAAAATGTCCTGGTTTTTCTCTTTCCTCCCACTCTCCCCCTTTGTCTTCAGCTTTCTGCAATTGCTGCAAACTGAATACAAAATGCAAAAGTGGTTTCCACTCAACTGACTCAGCAGAAGAAAGCGGAGAGGTCTCAGGCAAGAGCAAGCTGCAGCAGCCTCTCCTAGCTTGTGTGGTTTTCTTCATTAACCACTTTTGCCATCTTGAGCACACTCTGATTTTGCTCAGCCACACGTATCGTGGTTTTGATCTAAGAAATATTGGTGGCTATGATAATATAATTCTTGATAAAATTGTGCTTAGATGTATTTCTAGCCTAGTAAATAAGATAAATAAAAAAAGGGGAAATGGGCTATAATCAAAAATTTTATTGGAATGGATCTACAGAACAGCAGAAGCCTTATAGATTAATTAAATAATTCAACCTAATAATTCAAAGAGAAATTAATCCAATAATTGAACTTTTCAAAATGTAAGAGGAAGGACTCTGCCCCCTAATTTACTGACCATTACACTATTGTGAATGGCTTCAGGTGGAAGATTCTGCATTCAGAACAAAAGGGATTATTCTTCAAACAGGTCCACTTGCCTGAGGCAGGTGAATTCTTGAGAGGCCTGACAACCCTATAAAAACAGACACATGTATGTGTAGGGCTTTGATGAACAATATGTCTCTGTGGGGTTCAGGGGCACTGAGGCAATGATGCACCTAAGGAGCAGCAAATCTGGGGCAAATTGATTAATCCCCTCCCCTGCATCCTAACTCCAAAACAAATAGACCTGGGGAAAATTACTTTTGGATCTGCAGTTCCCATAATCCCCCCAGCCAATATGTCCACTAGCTTTTGCATCTGAGTAACCATGGGAATTGTGGTCCAAAAAGGAAGGTTTATGAGTTGAGACAAATACCCTCCAACATTTTCATGGATGAAAACCCAGGACACGTGTGGGTAAGCAACTTCGGAGTGTGGCAAAAGTTATTAATAAGTAAGAACAGACAAGCTAGAGGAGGCAAAGGGAGTTTGTTTTTGCCTGTTTCTAATGGGAAGGGCAAGGCCGTTTCCATGTTGAAAGTGGGATAATAGCACTATAACAGTCTAGTGTGGAAATGGCCCAAGATTCCACCCTCTCCTGTCCTCTCTCCCTCCTGAGTTAACTGAGTGAAATTAGAGTTAGAGGGTAGGTGCAAATAAGACAGGATTAAGCGGTTAGCCATTGACCATTGTGGCCCAGGGATTTTGGGAGCTCTGAAAATGAGGTATATAAAGATACTATGGTGTTAGTAAGTGAGGCTGGAAATTTTGCCTTCCGATTCAAAGTCATTTCCTCTTTACTTAGAAATGACACTTTTTTACATCAAAATCCAAAGTAAGGCCATTTCTGCACTGGACTGTTACAGTGTTGTTATTCCACTTCCAGCAGCCTATGGAATCCTCAAAGCCCCCTCCCTAAACTGCAAACCCCAGGATTCCATAGGATGTTGAAAGTGGAATAATAGCGCTGTAACAGTCTAGTGCGGAAATGGCCTAACATAGATGATTAATTTAAATACAAGCGGTACCACCAGCAGCACAACATTTAGGACCGGGTGTCTTTAAGGACCAGCTGCCCGGCACCAAGATGTCAGCTTCCTTTCCTCCCTCTGTTGCCTGTGCCCTTCGCTAAGATGGAGAGGGAGGGGAAAGAATGATGTCATCGCATGACTGTGTTTTTATGAATGAAAAGAATCCTGCGAGTGAGTAATTCCAGGAAACTCATATTACAACTCAGCAGATCGCGCAGCGCGGAGCCCAGCTCAGCCCTTCTGGTCGGAAAACAACAACTTCGCATTTTTTTTTTTTAAAACCAGAAATAAGACGGTTTGAAAGCGCGATCGGCGGAAGGGAAAGGAGGGCTCTCTGCAAGGACGTAAAGGAGGGAAAGGAGAAGGACGGCCAACAAAAGACTCATCCGGAGGATTTGAGCGAAGTAAGTAGAGGGTTCGGTTTGTAACTCCGTAGTAAGGAAAGTTGCAGACGTCAGAGAGCCAGGGACGGGTTTGCTTTTCTGTCCTTATATATCCGTGAGCCTTTATTTAAATGCCTTCGGTAGAAGATGAGGGTGCAGACAGAGGCCATTTCCGCACTAGCCTGTTATAGCGCGATGATTCCACTTTCAACCTCCTCTGGAACCTGGGGTTTGCAGTTTCGGGAGGGGCCGGCGGCCCCTCCCGAAACTGCAAACCCCAGGATTCCAGAGGAGGTTGAAAGTGGAATCATCGCGCTATAACAGGCTAGTGCGGAAATGCCAGAGTCTGGAAACGATCTGGAAAATAGGATTTATGGCTCCGATTGAGGTGTGTGCGAGTGCGTTGTGAGGAGTGGCTGGTGTTGATGTTTTCCAGCGTGAGAGAAGGGCACCCATTGCCCAATCGGGTGTTTTAAAGCAGATTTCTTGTACAGAATGTAGTTAGGTTGTAGGGAAGGGAGGTTCAGAACGCCTCCAGATTTGAAAAGGCTGGAGGTTTGTTGTTTTTCTGCTTTTGTCTTCTAAAAAAATCCAGTTGTGAGAGCTTTTCCTGCCCTCTCTTCGTAGCTGTCCACAGTTGTGCGTCGAGAGTGGCGAGACAGCTGGAAAAAAATAATAATAAAAAAAGCAGGAAATCTCATAATAACATAGGAGTTACTCATGGCTCCTGTTAACCATGTGTGTGCACGTGTGAGGCCCCGGTCACATGTAATAATTTTTTGTCTGCCTGGCTCCGGCTTCGAGCTGGGATCAGATCGGAGGTGGAAGTGGCGTAGGGTGGAGGGACTCCATGACGAATTAAAAAGTCATGTGAAATTGTGTGGCTCTGACTTCTGATCACACCAGTGCCCGTCCTGTCATGCGGTAATGCTCGAGCCAGTTGTCCATTCGAAACAGCGGATGAGGGGCTTTTTGAGATCATTTTCACCAGGAGGAACTCGCCAAACAGGATCTCGCGCCTCCAGAACAAGGCTAGAAACCTTTGGTTACGCAAAGGGGGAACCAGGAACAGAGATTTCCGCACTAGACCTTTATAGGGCTATTATTCCACTTTCAACATCCTATGGAATCCTGGGGTTTGCAGTTTAGGGAGTGGCCTTTGAGGCCCCTCTCTAAACTGCAGACCCCAGATTCCATAGGATGTTGAAAGTGGAATAATAGTGCTATAACTGTCTGGTGTGGAAATGGCCCTAAGTGAGGCCTGGAAAGCAGGGGTGGGGAGTGCATCTTGGAAACCCTTCCTAGGAGAGTTTCCAAGTCAGTTACTTTAAAAAGAAAGCAAAAGTTGAGATCAGAAGCCCTGGGGGTCTGAAATTTTTCCTCTGGAAAAAATCTGGATGTTCTATTTGGACTCAAGAAGGAATTCTCCCTGCCTGGAGGCCAAAACATGCTGGAGACTCTGAGGTTGTTTTTCCTATAGAGTGTTCAGTATGTGTTCACCTGTCCCAGTCAGCTAGAGGTGTTTCCTCTGCAATGCACCTGCTATTTTGTGTTTTATTTGTTTATACCTTGAAAGAAAAGCTTCCTCTTATCTGGTGCCTTTCAGGATGATTTGAACTCCCAAAATTTCCCTTAGCATTGACCATTTTGGCTGAGGATGATGGTGGAAAACCTCAGCAGGATATGTGAAGATGGCTTGTGTGGCATTCAGAACAACTTATGATAAACAGTAATTTGAAAAGCCATATCAAATAGTGGCAGTTTGCTTAATCAACACTATAAATATCCATCACAAAGCTGAATCAACAATAGAAATATCCATCACAAAGCTGAAATAAAGAGGAAAGCAAAAGTGTAGAGCAAAAATTATCATTTTTGAAGGAATATTTAAACGTTCAAAGGTACAAGAGAAAAGTGGAGTCTCCCACCACCTCATTCTTAAAGATATGAGAATAGGTGGCTGATGGACCCATTCACACTGTACAATTATAGCAGTATGAATCTTCTTTAACTGCCATGGCTGCATCTTGTGGAATCCTAAGTTTTTTATTTGGCTGTTCTAAATGCTCTTCTGTAAACTGCAAATCCCAGAATTTGGTTAGATGCAGCCATGGCAGTTAAAGTGGAATCATAACACTATAATTGTGTAGTGTGACTAGGTCCACTGTGTGTGACACAAATATGAAGCACCTGTTTATGGTACACTGCCAGGTGAGGTCTATGTTAGGGTGCTTTAATCTGCAGGTACTAGCTAGTGAAATGTCCTGCCCTTGAGAGTCAGATCTATTTTTCTCCATGGAGCTTTAATGCCTTAGGAAAATGGAACTTTCCTTAAAATCAGCAGTATCTGTCAAACCTAGATGTTGTGGTTTGGCACTCCAACTGTGACAAGGTGATGTATTATTTGGTGGTAATGGTAACCACTGTTTTTCTATTAATCTCTTCAATCCTCACTAGGCTTTCTGTTAAATTTATGTATTTGTTTGTTTAGCCTCTTCTACTGCATAGCTAAGCACTACAAAAGGCCTGCTGTACCAGTCTATCTGAAGTGGCACTATTTCACCTGAGCCAGGTGGTTTCTGTATAAGTAACCTGCTGATGACTCATGAGAGAGGGAGAGGGAGAGAGAAACTGTAGGTAAAAGGCAAGTGTTACCCAACAGATAACATAATTAGGAAAATTACTTAATTCAAGGGGAACGAAAACAAGAGCGATCTCAGAGATATATAGCAATTTGTGGGCAAACATAAAGACATGATTTGTATGACATTGCTTTTTGCATTTTCATTGAAGGAAATTTCCTCAAACAGTACACAGAACTTCCTCCTTCCCCACAGACCAACAAAATAAAAAAGCTAGAATTACTGCTAGAATTACCCAAGGCCCTCACTTGTGGCTCATTTTGATTTATCCTGCATAAATACCAGAAAGCAACACCTCTCAGAAAAATGTGTACAAACATAGGGCTACATCCAGCATCTAGTGCGATCTACTACAGAATCATTTAATCAGTTGCTGAATGATAAATCAACTCAGACATAAAACATGGCAAAAACTGAATTTTCTCTACTTGGGATTCGCAGTTGGATTTGGGCCATACAGTTTATACTTGTTGGCTTATTCCAGTTCACAAGTAAAAAAATTTCCTAGTGCTACAAAATCCTTTTTTAAAATTACAAGAAGCTTTGTGGCACTTAAAAAGTTAATCAATCTGCTTGTGGAACTGGCTTTTGTGGACAATCCAACTTGGTAGATGCAGACTAACACCACTCCCTTCCCCTGGAATTTTTAAAAAATATTGTCTAGTGTAAACAAACCTGTGAAATATTGACTGGAAAGTTATACTTTTCCCTTTTTTTTTTTTAATAAGGAGTGCTAATGGTTGCTTACAGTTGACTAAATAGTAATTTATAAAAACAAATATCTGTAAGGAGATATTTCGAGCATACAATTCACAGTTTTGCAGTTTTCACAAGAACCTGTCCCACACACAGATACTTTATTTTGTGGTTTGGCTTCTGGCTTGTTATAAAGTACCTGATGCATGTTTATGGCCTCCATTCTAAATTCTAAAACTAGTGGTTTGTTCCATCATCTAGTTATTTCCCTGGTGGCAAAATGCTTTCTTTTAAGACTAGATTTAATGATATTTTACATAGAAAGACTGGTGTTTTTAATGTTTTGAATATAGACATATGATGGCCACATTGGATCACATCCTGGGAGGAAGGTGGAGTATAAATTCAATAAATTAATAAAATAAAGTAAAAATATAGTGTGCTTCTGAGACTACAAAGCTATATACACCTACATAGGAGGAATAAATCCCACTGAATTCAGCAAAACTTGTTCCTGAGTCCTGAATGGATTTATGTACTTTCTGGGGGGGGGGATTAAAGTACTACAGACAAACTAGACAGAGAAAGGCAGTAATCAAAAGTGCCTGGTATAAGTATATGTGGAGAGAGAGAGAGAGTATGCAGCATTGTATTTAATTTGCCTGGTTACCATATGTAATGAAGAATTCTATGCAAAGTGTGCATGTCGATGGAGGAAGGATAGATTGTACCTTTCTCCTATCATCAGCCCCTTTGGTTTCTGTATTTGGAAGGAAAGCCACTTTTGTGGTGGAAGGCTTTAAAAAATTCTTAGTTAATCCGCTAGGCTGGTATTGTAGTAGTTAGAATGTTGGACCAGAACTTGGAAAATCCAGGTTCTGGTCCTCACTGAGCCATGAAACTGACCGGCTGACCTTGGCCCACCTACTCTCTTTCTCTCACTCTGTCCAATCTCAGGTGGAATCACTGCTGTTCTACTAATGGAAAAATAGGATAGTGACTTTATTGTGTGTTTATAAGTTATTACATCATTAGTTACATACAAAATAAACAATAGGTGAGTAGTCTGCATTTCTCTGCTAACTGCTGAGGGAGGGGCTTCAGCTTTGCTGTCTTGTTGAGTGCCCTAAAGTCAGCTTTGATTAATGGTGACCATATATATCATAGGGGTTTCTTGGGAAGGTTTCTCGGGGGAGGTTTGCCTTTGCCTTCCTTTTAGGATGAGAGAGTGTGACTTGATGAAGGTCACCCAATGTGTTTCCATGACTGAGTGGGGATTCAAATCCTAGTCTGCCAGAGTCCTAGTCAGACCACTATAGCAATGCTTCTCAGGCTATCTGGTGTGGGAGATGAACAATTATATTTTTCCAATGGGCCAAGGGTTGCTCACTACATCTATTGGCTACAGTTGTTTGTTTCTTTCCTGGAAACTTACTCTGGATCAGCAGCCAATGGCTTGGGAAGCCAGCCCCAGTCCAGGAGCCACCACTGTGAGTAGCACTGCAGTACACTACACTGGCTCTTGCAGTCTGCATGCAAAATATATTCTGCTTTTTTCTTGTTGTTGTTGTGTGTCTTCAAGTCATTTCTGAGTTATGGTGATCCTAAGGTGAACCTTTCACAGGGTTTTCTTGGCAAGATTTGTTTAAAGGGTGTTCTCCTTTGCCTTCCTCTAAGGCAAAGAGAATGTGACTTGTCCAAGGATACCCAGTGGGTTTCCACAGCTGAGCAAGGATTTTAACCCTAATTTACACAGTCATAGTCCAAAACTCAAACCACTATGCTATACTGTTTTGTCTTAGCTATGTTAAAAAAAAGCGATTAACTTCTATGGGTTTATTTACAAGGGTACTATATGCCACCATCTTTTTACGTGGTACTTTAAAGCAGAAGTGGAGAGCAGATTTGCCGCAGAAGAGCAAAGATTTCTCACTCCTAATTTATTTAACAGTAGTAGTAATAAAAATGATCCCACATATCATCCTAAATTGTATACTGGGGAAGTCATTCAGTTCTTAAACACAGAATAAGTACTTTGGTTCAGAATTCCTAAATTTCAAACATATACTTTTGAACCAGGCTGTCATTGGAATTCAAGTAAAATATTAAAGTAGCCCATGCAAACCTGAAGACTTTGCCCACCCCTACTTTGAACCATAATTTAACAAAAATTATGGCCGTGTTCCCAGATAAGTTTACAACTAAAATTTTGCCAGTGAGAGTGACAAATTGAGGGGAGAGAGAGAAAAATGTAAAGAAACTTTTGATACGGTAGTACTAGGGGGCTTGAGTCCATATTCTGTTGCTGCTGAATTTGTCCCCTTTCAACAGATTCTTAAGGATGGCTTACAGTACCATGGCAGCTAATTTTGACATAGGTAAAGATATGCTATTGTTATTATGTACCTTCAAGTTGACATCAACTTATGATGACCCTATCTGTTTTTGGGGAGGGGCAGAATTTGTTCAGAAGAGGTTTACTGTTGCCCTCCTCTAAGACTGAGAAAGTATGACTTGCCTAAGGTCACCCAGCAGATTTCCATGCCTTAGTGGGGACTTGAACCATGGTTTCCTCAAGTCCTTCGCCCATTGTCCTAAATCTGACTCCTAATCCCAACCAGAATGGACCCATTTATAATAAATGAGATATTGACTTACTATTCATAGTTGATTCAGTGAGTTGAGTTGAGGCTAGCAGTGGATTTGTGACACCATGAACATACAAAACTTCAAAATATTGAATCAAGACCATTTGTCTACCTAGCCCAATGTTGTTTCCATATGAACTAGCATCAGCTCTTGGGCAAAAGTCTTTTTTCCATGAAAGCTTTTTAACCAGATGTGGAAACTATGTGGTCCTCCAGATGGAAGGGATCTAGGAGTCTTGGTAGATCACAAGCTGAACATGAGGCAGCAGTGTGATAAGGCAGCCAAGAAAGCCAATGCGATTCTTGTTGCATCAATAGGAGTATGGTGTCTAGACTGAGGGAGGCAACGTACCATTCTATTCTGTACTGGTTAGGCCTCATTTGGAATACTGTGTCCAGTTCTGGGCACCCCAGTTCAAGAAGAATATCAACAAGCTGGAACATGTCCAGAGGAGGGCGACCAAAATGGTGAAGGGTCTGGAAGCCATGCCCTATGAAGAACGGCTTAGGGAGCTGGGTATGTTTAGTCTGCAGAAGAGAAGGTTAAGAGGGGACATGATAGCCATGTTTAAATATTTGAAGAGATGTCATGTCGAGGAGGGAGGGGGCTTGTTTTCTGCCGCTCCAGAGACTAGAACAAGGAACACTGGATTCAAGCTGCAGGAAAGGAGATTCCACCTGAGCCTCAGGAAGAGCTTCCTGATGGTCAGAGCTGTCCGGCAGTGGAATATGCTGCCTCAGAGTTGGTAGAGTCTCCTCTTTGGAGGTTTTTAAGCAGAGGGTGGATAGCCATCTGTTGGGAGTGCTTTGATGGGTGTTCCTGCATAGCAGGGTGTTGGACTCGATGGCCCCTGTGGTCTCTTCCAACTCTATGATTCTGTGACTTGAGCTTCAACTCCCAGCAGCTGTAACCAGCCTAGCAAATGCTGAGGGATGTTGGAGTTGCAGTTCTAGAGCATCTGGAAGGTACTTGGTTCCAACTTCTGTTTTTTTTGAAATGGAGATTTTAGGGCTGAAACTTCTGGAATGTGAAACATGTGCTTTGCCTTTGACCTGTGGCTACTCTGCTCACTGCACTCAGGGAACTATTATCTGGTGTGGTATCTTTGAATGTGTAGACTTGTTAAGGTAGTTGCATCACTACAAACCCTTAGGGTTACAAGAACATATAACTATAAACATATTTCAGCACATCGCTCTGACATCATGCCTGTTTTTCCAATGATGATGTGCTCTTCCCTTAACTATAATGTGAATAAGGAAAAAGAAGATAGCGTTGAAGAGAGAGGGGGAAAAAAATCATTCACACCACAGGTGCTTACTTTTATGGCTGTACTGTACACAGTTTAAGAGCATATTCTTTATTTACAGTATTTCAGCTACGCAGTGACAGTGTTCTCTGAGTTGCTTACAAAAATAAAAAATTAAAAGTATCATTAATACAGTACAGTAATAAAAACTTCCAGATGAGAGAGACTTAAAACCATATTTATGTTAGAACTAAAAATACACAATATAGAAGAAGTTGGATAAAAAGACAAAAAGAATTGTTTGTATGTTTGTTTTTGTAAATCACCCTGGGAGCTTTGCTAATAAACCAGAGCCTTGATCATAAATATGTTGCTTATAGCTGCAATCCTGGTGAACTCTGGATTATAGATATAAGCTCCATTGTAATCAGTATCAGAATCTATTCCAAGGGCAATTGTGGTATAAAGTTTAATAGATTTTTTCCCCTTTATACATTAGGGTTGGATTGACTGTGGATCAAGACAGATGGAAGCAGATTAGATGCGCTTCACAGACTTCAGTTCAAAAATTAAAAGAACTGGAGAACTGGAAAGTTCATACATTAATAAAAAATAAATTATTTTTTCTCTAAAGCACTTATTTATAATCTTTTTGTCCACCAAGGCCTTTGAAGCAATGGGCAATAGATTAAAAAAAAGGAGATGTTACTTAAAAATAGACTATAAAAATGTCTCCAAAATAGTTTAAAAAACACACACACATCATTAAAAGAGTCAGAGCAGCCATCCCTCAGACTGAAAACCATATGAAATAATATAGTCTTAGCTCTCTGCTGGAAATTCAAGAGGAATTGAGCCAACCTGACTTTCCTTGGGAGAAAGACTTACAATAGTTGTGAAATACAACAAAGCCCTGTCAAATTTTGGTCCCGGTTCATATGAGAGGAGGTAATCTTTCAGATATCTTGGCTCTAAGCTATTTAGGTCTTTGTAGATCAAAACCAAGATCTTAAATTGAGCTTAGAACTGCATGGTTTCTAAAGCACACAGCCACCAATAGTCTAGGCACTTCATTTTGCATTAGCTGTGGCTTCTGAACATTTTTATTTTTAAAAAACAAATTATTGAGATTATTGAAACTTCTTCACATGATGATGTACAACTAAAAGAAAATACTGTGTAAACAATATAAAAACCAACATGTAATTCTCCAGTGGGATTATCAAAATTCGCAGCCAGCAGACTTTAAGTATGGGAGCTAGCGTAGTGTAGTGGTTTGGGTGTTGGACTAGACTGTAGAGACCAGAGTTCAAATCCCTGCTCATCCCTGGAAATCCACTGAGGCACATTGGACAAGTCACAGTTGGTTAGCCTTAGTGGATGGCAAAGGCAAACCCCTTCTGAACAAATCTTGCCAAGGCACACAACAACAGGACTTTAAGTACATTACATACATAACTAAATACTGATGATAAAGAGGTTAGAATGGATTAATTAATAATTTCCTTTCTCACAATGTAACCTCGTGTGGAACATGGTTCTTTTTTCCCCCTGCCAACGGTGCAGGGATGCAGATTCTACCATTTCAGAGAAGTAAAGTACAGTTATGTAATACTATAGAAATATTTCTTAACTGTTGCAGAGATAGATTTAATGGGTGATAAGTTCCATAGGAGAGCCAATATGGTTGTTGTGGTTTAAGTACTGGACTACAGCCCTGGAGGCCAGAGTCTGATTCCCTGCTTGGCCATGTAAACCCATTGGTTGACCTTGGGCAAATCACACACTCTCAGCCCCAGAAAACTTTGTGATAGAGTCACCTTAGGGTTGCCATAAATTGGAAACAACTTGAAAGCCACACAACAAGTTCTATAGCCCTGACCACTGTTCTTCAATAATTTGAGTATTTAGTTCATTTGCTTCTGAACCTATCATGTAGACCATATTTTTAGTGACTTTGAGGTTGGTCTAATGAAGGTATGACACTAAGATGGATTTAGATCTTCAAAAATGCTTAGTCTTTTCCAGAATCAAGAGTCAGAGGGGGATTCTAAGTGCCAAGCAGAAGCTAGCTGTCCATGGTACTCCTTGGCTTGCCTTCTATGACATCAGCCAAAAGTATCAACTCTGAGTAGTTTCAGCAGCTTGGTACAGATCCTATTTTTAAAGCCTGAAAATTAAACAAATATATGCATGACTGTTCACATGCTCCTTTAAGAAACAAAAAGTGATCAAGTATACCTGAAGCGATAGAGGGAAATAGGACTAACAGCTGAGACAGCACTTTATTTGCTGATGTGCTAAATACTTAAAGGCACCAGATCCTGTCTGCTGTTGGAAGCTAAGCAGGGTCAGCATTCGTTAATACTTGGATGGGAGACTGCCAGATGCTGTAAGCTATATTTCAGAGGAAGGAGGAACTGGCAAAAACCAGCTTTGAGTACTCCTTTGCTTAGAAAACCCTATAAAATCTATGGGGCCGCCATAAGTCAACAGATGATTTGAAGGCATATACACACACATGCACATTTATAATTTCCACTGTGAAGCTAGGAGCACATTGGGCTACCTCTGAAGCAAAGGGATATGATGTGTTCTTATGTCACATCTGTCTTCACTCCAAAAGTCTCTACCATTTTCACGTGGCTTTAATTTTGCCTGTCTTGTCTGAAATTATAGACTGACTTCTGATTCAGTTTAATGACCTGTGCTTCCTGTGAAAAGATGCATAGGGAAGGACAAGGACTGAGAAAAATTTTAAGTCCAGTCAAGTCCTTTTCCTCTTTTCTTTCTCATTCTACCTGTTACAGGTGACCTTCTTTTAATACATAGTAACATTTATAATCATGGACCTTGTGAGGTTGTTGAGTATCACATACTGCACACAGAAGTAACAGTTTAAGAGAGATGATCAACTGCAGCAATTTTGGGTAGGGGAGCAATTCTCTTTTCTGGGACCCTGCAAAAGTCCAAAGAGGCTGCCAAAAATGAAAAACAAATCTGGAAGCAGCTGGAAATCAACTTCTGGTTTAGAAAAACTGGAGTTTATAATGTTAAACATTGCAAGGGTGTCCTGCAACCTACTTTTAAAAGGTGAATTGCCACTTCTAATTTTTTTTTCTAAAGAAAGGGTAGTCTGATATGTCTATAGGGTCAAGGGTCACAAAACCAAGCTGGGGGGGCACATGAAGCCCAAGGGTCCCACTTTACGTGCCCTCAGCCTATGATGTTGTAATCTCACTAATAAAGCTTCTCTTTTTGGAGATTTTTCCATTCATATTCTCCCCAGCCTCTTTACCACAGCTATGTAAGGATACAAAGAGGATAATCTTTTGTTTTAACTCCTTATTGCTTAACTTACAGTAACTGAAATGAAAGATAAATAGTGAAGAAAACTATTTGAAAATCAAGAAGAAGACACATCTGCAACTCCCAGCTGTACTATCCAGCATAGCCAATGGTGAGGAATGCTGGGAGTGTCCAACAGCATTTACATCTGGGATCTAGTACATGAGACTATTGAAATAACCCTGGATTCCCTCATTATGGAAGGTCAAAATTCAAATGCCTCTGATGTTGTCATTTAACAGCTGGTCGGATTTGTTTGATTTAGAGAGCAGAAATTAAGCAAATATTAGCCATTACTTACGTGTGTAATGATATCCCAAAATCGCACAGGATGAATTTTTGAAATGCACACAGATTTGCTTCACAGATCATAAAATGAGTAGTAACATTTGGATTCATAGGTCATAAATTATGTAACTGCTTACCTGGGGCATTCCTGCATGAGTACATGGAGATCCAATGATATTCAGTTTGTAATTAAGGATTCCAAGATTCTTATTAAGTGTCTGGATTTCACTGACCTAAAGTCAGTTATAGGTTATCTTGAACTGAGATTATGTTGCTAACAGTTCAGTTTTATGTTGTAAAATAACAGGGTGATATTAAATATGCATCCATCTGTGACACAAATAACTTTGCTTCTGTTCATCCTTTCTAACCCTTGCATCTCCTTTCCCTCTGTTCTGGATCAAAAGATGGTTATTACTCATATCTCTTACCTCTGTGTCCACCTCTGCTGAAATGTTAGACTTTTAGCTATTTGAAGCCAAGATGCATCTAGTGTAAAAGAACCATGGACATTGAATTAATTCAATGTTCTACATGCATAATATGCACAAATGTCTTTTCTGTGTTATGGTAATTTCCTGCATGAGATCCCAGCTTAGGAATGAGTTCAACATGCTTTGGCCTGCCTTCTCCATTAGTTCCTTGACATGCACAGTTCTTGAATTTTGCTGGATTTTAATCTGCTGGCAGGCAAGTAGATTTTACATGGCTTTCTGTTATGAAAAGATTCCAAACAAGTCACCATTTGGTGGGGAACGCAGCCCTGTAAACCCATCCTCTGTTTCTTCTCTGCTTAAAAAAACACAACTTGATGTTCCCATAAGGAAATATTTTGAACCCTTGATACCATGTGTAAGAGTTCAGCTGTGTACACAGATGTGTATACATGTGCAAATATACACCTCTTTTGTTTTCAGAAAACCACACACAGCATAGATAAACAACTCCTGATTCCAAAGTTGCAATTCACTAGTGAGATAATTATGCTGCATTAGATGTTAGATGGCATATCTGCACAACCAGTATACATTTTTAATTACTCCATATAAATAACACTAGGGTACACCAGCATATGGACTGTCTCAAAGATCCATCTTCTTAGAATGGTTGAACATGGGGAATTATCATCTATCTTATTCTTGTGTGAACTACACTGACAATTTTCAAGGTAAAGGCAAAAATCTCTGAAGATATCGCAAGGAAATTCAAATAGGGCAAGGATGGGTCCTTGTGCTCTTCTACATGTTGCTGCACTTCATCTCCCGCAACCCCTCACCATTGGCTTTTTGAGTAGGGTGGATGAGAACTGTAGCCCAACAATATCTACAGCAGGGTTTCTCAACCAGAGTTCCTTGGGACTCTTGGATTCCATGAGAGTTCACCAGCGGTTCTGGGAAAGATTGTGATTTAAAAAAAAGAGCTGTAAATATAATGGTTTTTATAATATAACTCAGCTGTAGATATACTGTAATAATTTTTATAAAAGTATTCCATGATACCTGACAATTATTTCAAGGGTTCTTTCACGGTAAAAGGGTTGAGAAAGGCTGGTCTAGAGGCACAAGGACTATGAAAGTCCAAAGGCAAAGAGCTATTGAGTCCTGGATGTTCTGAAGCTATAGTCAGAATAGGATGTTGAGCAGTACTAGAAATAATGGTTGTTCCCCATTCTATATTCTATCAAACGAGTATATTCAGTAATCTGCCGAACAAATGCATCTGTTTTGATCATATTAAATTTCTAACCTGTCTCCTTACTGAGACTTAGACTTATGACATGTTTTCATTTTTGTATATACATATCTGTTCCACTCTCTCCTAGTCATTCACTGATTATGTCATTGGTGAACCAGGGAAGCTAGAAAACCCTGGCTTAATGTTCATGACCAAGAAGCAGGAGCAGCTAAACAGACTATGGACTTGCTCCACATGCTTTGCTTATTGTGGTGTGTGTACCCAGCTTTCTGGCCCATGTCTCCACAAAATAAGTAAACCAGCAACAAACCCAGGATCATGGGTTATTTCTCTGGTTTATTGGAAAGGTGTGGCAGATGCTGGTTTCAGATGTCATGTTGAGCAAACTACAGACACATGTAGAGTCGAAGGCTTTCACAGCCAGAATCCATTGGTTCTTGTGGGTTTTTCAGGCTTTGAGACCATGTTCTGGACCGTTTTTCATTTCCAGAACATGGTCTCAAAGCCCGAAAAACCTACAAGAACCTACAGGCAAATGGTTTGTTTAGCTCCTTCCACCCAGCCCTTGCAGTAGGGCAATCATGCTGGTGCATGCTGCCACACTCACATTATGCCTGAATTCTGAAGAATTCTGCCTTATGGTGGTGTCCGAACACACTCTGCCAGCTCTGATGCAGCACATAGGTATTATATACAGCCATCTTATGTAAAATTACATAGTCACAGTTTATTCCAGAAGGTGGGAATCATGCAGCCTTCCAGATGTTGTTTGACTACTAGTCACAGCAGCACTAGTCAACATATCTGGTGAAGGATGCTGTGTGGTGCAGCCCAACAACATCTGGAGGGCCTCTTGATTCCCATCCTTGCTCTGTAAAGAGGAGTTTACTCCATATGTGTGTATAGAATTATAGCCTTAGAGAACTGTGTATCTTGAGGATCTTTACCTTTTTTTTCATGTCCAATGTACATCCTCTTTTTAAAAGAAAATTGTACAGGTTGAACTTCTCAGATATCAGAAAATCTCCAAAAGTTGAAACTTTTGCTGCCAGCCACCCATTTTGGCCTTTGAGGCAGCAGCTGCAGTGCTCCTTCTTGTTCATTTCTCAGATCCTCAGTGTCTCTCTTTTTCCACCCTGCTCATGGCAAAAAGAGAGAGACTGAGAATCTGAAAGATGAATGAGCAGGAGCATGGCAGCCACCACCTTGAAGGTGGAAGGAGGCAGCTGGCAGCAAAATGAGAGAGATTGAGGATCTGTGAAACAGTGGCAGGCATGGATTCATGCCAAGCACTACACTTGAATTCCTCAGATCCTTAGTCTCTCTCCAGCCTTGTGTCTTGTACAGAAGTAGCAAATGAACAAAACGTGAAGCTATTCCAAAAAGGTACTGTATTCTAAAATCTGAAAAGATCTGAAATACGTAACTCTTCTGGTCCCAAGGATTTTGGATAAGGGAGGCTCATCCTGTATAGAGATATTTAAACAACCTCTTAACACACACATGACACAACATCCAACCTATTTCAGAAGAAGTATTGGATTTAAGCTCAAATTGGGTTCTAATTCAGTGGTTTTTGAACTGGGCTTCAGGCAAAGTGAGTTTTACTTGAAATATTTCTGGCTTAACCAGGTTGCAGGTAGGTTGGTGGTAAGTGTACTGAATCAGCAAGTGGAAGTCTTGCCTACCTGTTCAAAAACCTTGCCTTCTTCCTGAGCAATACCTTTTCTTTACCTAAATTCTCATCAGTTTATGACCTCTAAGGAGCTTGAAAAGGAACTATACAGGAAATACACAACAGGGATGGCAGAGGAAGGACCACAGATTAGTAGTTGTTGTTAATTGCCATTGATTTATGGCAGCCTTAGGAGTGAGAGATCTCCAAGTCAACCTCTTAACAAAAGCCCTGCCCAGTACTTACAAACTCAGGGCTGTAAACTTGATTTAGTTTATCCTCCTGTAACATATCAGCAGGGTCATATTTAAACATTCATATTTAAACACCTCTTCTTTTCAAATCTCTTGTTCCTGGTATCTTGAGGATCCACTTAGTACAAAGGGCTTAGAATGTGAGCCTCTGTCACCTAAAGAGCTTTCTGGTAAATAAAAATAAGGGATTAATAAGGCCATCACTGATCCATTGAATGTTTTTCACCCATCTTTGCTCATAACCGCACTCCTGCTACAGAAATCTTATTTTCTGAGCACAGTATTAAATACCTGCTGGGGAAGAGATGCAGTACTTCCCTCTGGTAGCACCTTTACTTCCATTCTGTTTACTTGATGGCATGCAGTTACGCAAGTGTCATGGAGATTTTTTGGACATTCCCTGTGATGCAATTAGTGATGTCTGAGACAAAATTGAACCGCCACCCCCAGCCTGCAGTACTCTGTGAACTTCCTTTTAATTTTTATTCTCAAAAGGTTCACAGAGGGGCAAGACATGTATGTACAGACATTTGAAATTGTTTTATTTTTCTAAACCATTTTTATAGACATTGTTTTTTTAAAAAAAGCAACAGAAATTAATGGTTTTGCCCAAGAGCGATCCAAAACCTGGGGCCTTTTCACACTATATAATTAGAGCTCTGTGATTCCACTTTAACTGTGATGGCTCCATCCTATGACGTTCGGGGATTTGCAGTTTATGGAGGGGTGATGAGAATTCTGTGCCAGAGAACTCTAGTGCCTCACCAAGCTACAAATCCCAGTATTGCATAGGGTGCAGCCATGGCAGTTAAAGTGGAATTGTAGATTTATAATTGTGCAGTGAAAGACAGATGCTAGAGACAGCACTCCTTTAAACAAGGGTCTTCCCAAGTCACAGATCTGTTACCCTAAGATAATACTCTGCCATGATTTCTAGTTGCTCCCCTTGCCTTCCCTTTTTGATAGATTGCTTCTTGATTGTGTATTAAACCTGTGCTGAACTTGATATGTTGTGCTCAGAAGTCTTCTACCACATTGACTGGCCTCCCTTTTATCATACCATTTACCCTGGAATGTATGCTTCTTGCATCCTTTTCAGAGCCTGGAAAAACTACCTTTTTCAGTGACAGTTCCTCAAATTCTAGGAGATCCAGACTGAACAGTTAACTTTCCTAACTTCTCAGGCATCTGAAGAAAAGTACAAGATAAAAAGCTAGTCACCTTCTGGAATGCTCTTTCTACGTGTTGCAGCCCTGTGTGTGTGTCTGCTGCTTGCTGTTCCAGAACATATGACTCCTTGGCTGTAATTGGCCTTGGATTCACCTCTGCCTCGTCTGAATAAATCTCAAGCAATAAGCTTGCAGTCCACGTCTTCATGTTCCCCCTCTCATTGGTTCTCATATCTTTCTTCACCTGGACTTTTTTACCCTGTGCTTTATCTGTTAGGCATGCAGCCTGGAAGAGGGTAGATGAGACCTTGTGTGTGTGTGTTTTCATTCACCTGCATGGCTGCTTCACAGTAGTCTGGTTCACGCCTCACTATTGATGGAGGCATCATGAAGAGATCAGCTTGTTGTGTTTTGGCAACTGTTTTCTGTTTCTGCTGATTCACAGTGAGATGGCTTCTCTCCCTCCTACAGGCTTGTCATCTCTGACCTATCATTCTTCTTCTCAAGAGACTTTCTCATCTGAAGGCTTATTTATTTAGATGGATAGCCCATCCTCCTATCCTGGAGGCTTGAGGGAGATAATGATTACGACAAAACAATGAACAGCATAATAGGATTAAAACATCTCAGGAAAAAAAAATAACAACATTACAAATTCCCTACCTGTCTGCTGTGCCTTAACCAACTGTGAAAGCTGGTCTCAGAAGCATTTCTGCAGGATGGTTGGGTTGTCAGAAGTGAGGAGCCCTGTGGGACAGATGACCATCCAAAATCCTCTCTTTCTGCAGTGAGTGATATTGTTAATAAAAGGATTCCCTCTCAGTCAATTTCAGAGAAAGCAATGGGGCATGGGGAAGAATCTGCTTATATGTTACATAAGCTGTTTGTCTTCAATATAGATCTGAGACATCTAATGTTAGGCTGGGAAGTTTGCAGTCATTTTTTAAAAACAATTGGGTTTATTCATTCACTTATGTTTATACAAGCCAGCATTTTGGTTTTTTGAGTATTGGATTAATACTCGGGGAGACCAGGGTTTCAAATCCCACTTAGCCATAGGAACCCACTGGGGGGGCAAACCTCCTCCCCAGAAAAATAAACGCCTTACTGAGAAAACCCTGTGATGGGGTGCTATTAGTCAAAGTCAGCTTGGAGGCACATAACGTATGTTTCCCCTGTCAAAATTAGCTGCCATAGAAGATTGCGGTTAAATTTCACACAAATATGACACCCCTAAGCATTTGTTAGAAGGGAGATTTTCTTTGAGCCTTACTAATTGGTGAGGCAAGCTAGGGCCTTAATCCACTTCTCCCTATCGAATCAACCCTTGAACTAATGGATACTTGATACATCAACATTAATGTAAGCTTCATTGATTTTGTGAATCTTCACTTTTTTAAGAGTAATTTAAATTTGGGTTTAAGTGTATGTTCTAAACTTCCTCCAGAATGAGTGGGATCTGTTTGTATAATTATAGTCAAAATTTGCATGATTACATTACTAATTAATAGGCATTATTACACTTTGTTGAATGCAGGGGTAAGTAGTCTAGTGTCTTTCAGATGTTTTAGGCTTCCATACCAATAATCCTAGCCAGTATTACAAAATGGTCAGGGATTATGGATATGTAGTCAAAATCATTGAAGAGAGATGTCAGGTCACCTGGTTTCATGTGGCTTTCAGAGAAATAGCCATGTTAGCCCGTGGCAGAAATAAAAGAATTCTCCAGCATCTAGAAGTTTTATTATGGCATAGGATTTTGTAGACATTCCACAAAAGTTTATGGCAAAATAAGTCTGTTAATCTTTAAGCTGCCACAGTGTTTTGGTTTTAATGGTACCCTTTAAAGAAAATACTGAAGCTGCCCAAAAGGAGACAAGCAAAACACTGAGTAGCCAGCGTTGCTTCTTTAGCACAGCAGGAAGTTCGTCTGAGGGGACACACAACTTGCACTGAGATGGCAAAGGGGAATGCTTTGCAAAAACTGATGATTACTGGGTTCACTCCTGCCTCTAGCAATCAGTGTAATGTTTGGGTCTCAGATTCCTGGTCTAGTTAAGGTTTATGATAGAGGAAGCGAGGAGAAACTCAAGGGTGTCTCAGCAACTATTTGAATAACCTGCTTTGCAGCTAATGTTACACAATCTCCTCACAATCCTTTCCAGAGGATTAAAGAAAAACAACGTTTTTGTCACAGGAGTAAAACTGTATCTTCCCAGGAGAAGCCTGCTTGACTTCTGTTGAGTGGCAAACTTCAAATTTCTTTTGGCAGACTGTATATCAGATCCAAGAGCCAGTGTTGTATAGTGGTTTGAGCGCTGGACTGCAACCAGTGTTTGATTACTCGCTTGGCCATGGAAACCCACTGTGTGAGCCTGGGCGGATCACACACTCTCAGCCCCAGAAGAAATCATGATAGGTTCGCTGTAGGGTAGCCATAAGTCAGGAAAAACTTGAAGGCACAGAACAACAGTTACATATAAGATCCATTTCTGTATCTGTTTCTTTATGTTAAATTGTTTGGAGGGATTACTGTTTTTCCTATGATGCTTGAGGAACCTTTGATCCAAAAGACTGTTACACATGTTATGGATGTTTATTTTAGTAGTGGGATACCTTGTTCTGGAGTATTGTTAGCGGCAGATAGTCTTCCTACAGACAGCCAGTATGGTGTAGTGGGTTGACTGCTAGAATGGGACTTTGTAAGACCCCAGGATTTGAATCTTCACTGAGCCATGGAATTCCACTGGATGACCTTGAGAAAGTCATATTTTCAACCTCAGAAGGTGATAAACCTGCTTTGATTCAGGCCATTTCCACACTAGATTGTTATAGTGCTGATTATTCCACTTTCAACATCCTATGGAATCCTGAGGTTTGCTGTTTAGGGAGGGGCCTTTGAGGCCCCTTCCTAAACGGCATACGCAGTATTCCTTAGGATGTTGAAAGTGGAATAATAACACTATAACAATCTAGTGTGGAAATGGCCTCAATCTTGGAAAGAAAACTCTATGATAGGCTGGCTGTAAGTTGGTGTTGAGTCAAAGGCAGATAACAACAACAGGTCTTTGTGTAAGTTGTAAAGGGAGGTAAGGCATTTCCGTTTTGTTTTTAATGTTGGTAGGCATTATATAATTCAGCACTGGAGAACCTGGATGACTTTAAGTAATGAACAAACAAAAAGAATAAGCAAAAGGTTTTCAAAATGATGGAGAAACAGGAGACAAAAAGAATGCTCTTGGCTGTTCATGCCATTGAGTGGTACAGTGAAGTGAATTGTAAGTCTCTAAAGAATACATAATGAGTTTTTAAAAACAGTTTAAATTAAGCCTGGAATATGGTATTGGCAGGAGAATTGCACATAACCTATAATGCATAGGTCAGTAGGCGAATTCCAAATGATATAGAACAATTGAAAAGAGTGCTTCTGTGTGTTTTGTGCGTGTGCGTGTGTGTGTGTGTAGAGAGAGAGAGAAGTTCCAAATTAAAAAAATCTTTCAGATGAAACTCTGGAAAAATTACAGTCACCCACCCAAGAAAAGAAGAGGAAAGGTGAATTTAAATCTAACAAGTAGGGTGCCCTTCTTGCGATTAAAAATGATTGCTTGAGATGATGTTTAATAGAATAATTGCCCTCCATATTTTATTGGGTAGCTGACTGACTTGCCAATAGCATCATAAAGCCTGTTCAGTTATATGCGGATATAATTGTGTCTGCTATGTGCTGAGCATACAGGCAGGAAGATTATTAGTTCATAGTTCCCATATGCCTCCCATCTTAAATGTCATTTGACTACACAGACAGGTACTGTTTGTCCTCCCACTGAAACTCAGCTGCCCTCCGGGTTGAAAATGGTAAATGACTAAGCTGTGGCAAATGGAGTGGAAAAAAAGGTGTTGCTGCTTGCTGTGCAGAAATTGTTGTGTTGCATTTGTTGCCTGAGCTCAGACTTTTTAACTAGTGTTCATTCCTAGAAGAAACTTATATCTGCTGCACATATTTGAATAAGTGCGAGAGGCAAGATGGTGCTCACCCTTTCCAAGCTGGCCTTTCTCATATAAGCTGCTGTGTTTGTTCTCCAAGGGCAACAGCTTATTGTTTCTCTAACTCCAGGGCCTGTGCCCATCTAAGTTACATCTGTCCCCAGTCCCCTGTCTAGGCATGTCTCAGCATGACCATGAACAGACTTTACTTTTTCCCTGTCCTACGTCTTTTTGCATTCTGAGAGGAATATACATCTCTCTGATCCTGAGGGCAGGGCCCTTCCACATATACGGTTAGACGATTTGTCTGTCTGCCTCTCTTATATTCTCCCTCTCTTTCTCTCTCTCCCTGCTATTCCCCATGCAGAGGCATATCTAGGGTGGGGCAAGTAGGGCACGTGCCCCAGGCCTGAATGCCGAGGGACTCAAAAAAACATGCATGTAGGGTTGGGAGGTAGGGGCAAGAAGATAGGGGCACAACTTCCATGCTTGCCTTAGGCGCTGTTTACTGTAGATAGGCCACTGCCCTCAAGGTTTTAGAGAACTCTAAACATAATCTTAAGCTTCTAATTCTATCCACATACCCTCCAACTGTCCTCATGTAGCAGGGGCAGTGCCTAATAATTTTCTGCCATCCCATTTTTCAGATGTTTTTAAATGTCCCAGTTTTTCTCTCCCCTTTGTCCTCAGCTTACTTCTATTGCTGCAAATTGAGTTCAAAGTGCAAAAGTGGTTTGCACGCAACTAACTCATTAGCGTGGGAGAGGAGAACCAGGGGTAGAATCTTGCCCTTCCCAGAAGGTTCAGGCAAAACCAAACACCTACAGCCTCTCATAGTTTGTGTGTTCTTGCTGTCTTGACCACACTCGATGTTGCTTGGCCACACGTGTCCCATTTTCCTATGCCAAATGTTGGAGGATATGCATTGACTTGGAGATTCTGTGAAATATATAAAATGTATAATCCAGCCTGGCATCATAAAAATGGCTGCCTTAAGTTTGTCTTTTCTGAGGGTATCAAAGAGCTCAAGCTCCCATTAACAAGCACCAGCAGAGCTATTCTGATGTAGTCTGTGTCTTCCTCTTTCCAGCTTTCCCGGTTCAACACTCAGAATAAACTAATTCGTTATTTAAAGGATTTAACATTTCAAAGCTAAAAAGTTCTCCCAGAGTAGCTTACAAACCACAACAGTCACCACCACTATAATACAATAAGAATGCCACACATTAAAGTTACATTACAATGTCATAAACTCCAATAAACAGAAGAGCAACACAGTGTGGAAAAATAATAAAACAGCTGAAATGAGTCACAAAATGTATCAAAATGTAAACATGAACAATAACTAACTCTGACCCCAAATCCCATTCTGGATAGAAATGAAACAGAGGCTCACACATCCATGAAATAAACATTCTTGTGATAATTAAACCCCCATGTCTTTTTGTTTCTACAAGGACTGGGCTTCTAGAACACTGGGATAAATGGGAACATTTAATGATCTATTTAAATCAAAATCACTATATCCTCAAAGATTCAAAATGCATAACAATAATTATAAGAACAAGTCATTAAAAAAAGGTGACCCTCCCTATGGATCTGACATTAAAGGAAGCTCTTGTTCCTCTCCAGCCTCTATTATATTATATCTATATTATTATTATTATTATTATTATTATTATTATTATTATTATTATTATTATTATTATTATCCTAAATCAAATTGTGGGTCCTTGGATTCACAACCTGTCTAAACAACAGGATTTACATAAGTGTTGACTTCTCACTCATCACTCAACAATTGATTCAGTTGGAACTATCTTGGTTGGGACTAGAAATTGGATTTAAGCTGTTTTATTACATTACAGTCTGTCCTTTTTCAAAAGAACTTGCCAATTTAGCCTCACAGTGGTCCTGTGAAGTGGTTTAGCTGAAACAGTAATTAACTATTTTTATCCAGAGCTAGGTAAGGATTTTAACTCTTGCCTCCAGTCAAAGTGCAGCATTTGCACTCAAGGAGATGATGAAGCATGGACTTCAATTTATGTTTGTGGAATTAAATGTATATTTATGGAATGCTTATCTTTGCCATTGCTTATATGAGTAGGCTACAGTTGTATCATCATTTTGCTGCACAAAAGGTACAGCTGGGTTCTGCATGGGTCAGGCATAGTCCTGAAGCCCTGCTATCTTGTTGCATTGAGGAAAAGACTAGTTTACAGTGCCCTGCCATAAGAATCCCAGTATGAGGATTGGGATGTCCATGGTTCTTTATGTGGTGATCTCCAGTTCCCATCAGCATTTGGCAGTCTGCCCAATAGTGGGCATAACAAGAGTAGAAATTCATCAACATTTGTAGAGCTGAAGATTCCCCTCCTTGACCTACGCACTGAAGCTAAATGTCAGCTGGACCACAGAGGCAATATCCCAGATAGAGATTGATGTATAACTAATATATATACCCAGCATTGCCCAGGATTTTATTTTCTCACAGATAGTATTTGAGATTTGAGATCCTGGGTCTCTTAATTCCCCAAACTGTTTTGTCCAGGAGCTGTAACTTTTCCCCATATTCCCCAATCCAATCTATATTCAGAGTTATTAACATGCAGAGGTTGTGTTCCCAGGGGAATACACTGCCCTCCTCCTTGCTGCTAGACCTCACCTCCATAGCAACCAGCCTATTCAAGAGACTTGAGGCCCAAGAGCTCTCTGGCTGAGAATTCTAAAGGCCCCTCCTTAAACTGCAAACCCCAGGATTCCATAGAATCTTCTTAGGCAACCAATCATATGAGGTCTTCGTCTGACATAGCCGATCATATGAGGTCATCTTGCCCGACACAAACAAACAAACTTTGACTTATATATGAGTAGATTAAAGGGTTTATGCTGAAATTCCATCACATACTGCCTACTTAAGTCTTTCAAGGTTTGTGCGCAGTGATTTGAATTCTGATTATGCTACCCTTCCAATCTTCTACACCAGCCTTTCCCAACCTAGTACCCTCCAGATGTTTTAGTCTTGAATCCTTAGGACCTCTTGCCATTGACCTTGCAAGCAGGGGCTGGTGAGAATGGCAGCTCAACACATCTTGACAGCATCGGGTTGTTGAAGGCTGGCTTATATTGCTTTCCAGCTGAGCATCTTGGTAGGGATCCCAAAATGAAAGTGTATTGAGGGTATCTGTAGAAGTCTAAGTCATTCTAGGATGCTGTTGTATAGGTCCAACCTCCCAGTGCAAATCTAGTTGTGTGTTCGATTTAATGGCATGGACACAGGGGTCAGCTCCAAGTGTGAGGAGGTCTTGAAAAGCATCTTCCTCTATCAGCATGCTTTACCAGTTTTACCTAGCTACGGTGGTAGCACTGAGAGCAGTACTAGGTGTTTGGGTCCACCTGCCCTTTTTAATTTCTCATAATGTCCCAGAGTGATTCTAAATAACGAATATGGGGAGTAATTAAAAGGATGCAGATTCCCAGGCTCCTGGCACAGCTCAGAATATTTGGGTGAGAAATAAGAGGGGGTACAATAGGTATAAGCAGTGGCTAATGCCAGGGCCTGTCAGGTGCTGATACTGGCTTTGTTGGACTATGGCAATTGCTCAAAATCTTACAGCAACATACCACTCTATATTAGTATATTTGGGTATCACTGAGGCCTGCAAGGGCTTCCAGCAGTGGAAATAAACAAGAGAATCTCATCCTCAGGAAATCAGCTGATTTCCAAATTCCATACATGCCTGATTGAGGACAGAGCTAAATCAAATGCCTAATAGAGAAGACATCTCTATAGCAATTGTGCCTTTCTGTATATCTGCCCAGAGTTTGGAAGTAATGCCTTTACAAGTAATGACAGTGCTTGTAATTCATTACTTCTTGAGCTAACAAGGGGTATAACAGTGGGCCTTCAGCATCACTAGGGTTTGCTTTGAGAAACCCCCATGGAGACCAAAATTTGTGGATGCTCAAGTCCCATTATGTACAGCGGTATAGTAAAATGGTGTCCCTTATATAAAATGGCAAAATCAGGGTTTGCTTATTTTAAAAAAAATATTTTCAGGCCGTGGTTGGTTGAATCCATGGATACAGAATCTGCGGTTATGGAGGGACTGTATACCTTAATTCTATGTATTTGTTTTGCATCTGTTAATTTATCATTATCTAAATGAATGATGTAACGTTTTGTACATAATAGTGAAGGGACAAGGCACGGTGGGGAGAACAGGCATGACTTCCTCTTTTGGCCATCTCTTTTCTTGAGTTGAGGGGCATCAGGAGAGGGTTTGTGATGCTGAAAAATTGTGTTGTGAGCTGTCCTTAGTTGGCCAGGCAGTAGCTGGTGAAGGAGAAAGAGGACCGGAGGCAGGTTTTTAAAAGGCTGTGTGGCCTGATCAGAACAGCTGAAAGAGAAGGTTTCCCTGGGAAAGAAGCACCTGAGGTGAGGGAAGAAATTTGCAAATAAATAAATCTGTGAAAGTGAAACCTGTCATAATGTTACTTTGAGAAATAACACAGTGAATAATATGGGGGCAGGGGGGCTTTTTTGCAACAAGTACTGTTCACTTATGATTTGAGAAAAAGTTACTGGAGGATAATTTTAAGAATTTTTTCCCTCATTTTGTGGATTTGAAAAGGTTTTTTCTAATAACCGAAAAGAAATGCCTCCGTGACATTGTACTATCCAGTCATATTATGCACTACTCTCAAGTAGTAAGCAACAAATTACTTTTCAAGTAATTAATGTATCATTTTGTGCAGTGACGTTTCCAAGCTCTGCAATGGCCTGGTGTGGTGGGAGGTGAGAAGGTTCTGCCTTATTATTAGACACCAACTTTTCCTTAGTAGCCTGAAGGAACATAAAAAGTCCCAGATTTTGTTCCTGTTCTTTCTTATTTTATTTTGGAGAACCATACATGTTTTGCTTATCCCAGAGTATTTTCTGTCAGTTTCTGGTACAATCAGAGCCTTTTTACACTAATTTATTTTAAAACATCATAAAATCAGAAAGAACAAGAACAAAATCTGGGACTTTTCTGTCGGTCTGGATGCTCCCTCTCTTCTCTGCTGAGCTTAGAAAATACTGTACTGCTTTTATTCTCTCTTTTTTCAGGCAGTGGCATTTCAGAGACACACCCACTAGCTGGCTCTCAACTGTTCTGTTTCCTTTCCTCTCAGGAAATGTTTGCCCTTGTGCAGTTTCCGGTAGCTGTAGGGCATGTCCAGTGTAGAGGATAGGAGTGGAGAGTGGGGGAGATAAATAGTGTCTGTCTCTAACCTTTGTTTGAGTGTGTAAGTAGGTGAACTTGTATGAGAGCACAAGCTCTTGCTGCAGCCCATTTAGGAAAAATCCAAAAGTTTCTTTTTACTGTTTGCGACAAGCAAAACAACCAAAGAGCATGACTCATTCTGATGGTGGGTCAGTGATCTGGTATCTGTCTTGCTCAGCTGGACCAAGAGGTTGTGGAACATTAAAGAATACCTCCACCCACACAAAGATGGTTTTCTTAGTGTCTGTCCCATGCATTGCTATTTGGTGTGATGGCTAACGAAGAATGGAACTGGAAGACACAGACAGGGGAAGGCAGGGAATGCATTTCGTGTTGAAAAATGTCACCTTTCCCCAGAGAATACAAATATGCAGAGGTGACTACTCATCACTGGTCTTTGTTTTTTTGTTTTGTCCTGCCCAGTTGCAGACTCTTTCCTGGCACCAGCAGGAGCACGAGGCAAATATGTCAGCTGACAGTTTGTCAAGCAAAGCCCTAAAGGTAAGAGCTAGTCAGTACTGAAGAACTAGTTTTTCCCAGTGATTGTTTCCATGAGTCCTTGAATGAAAACAGAGTTGGACAAAGATGAAGGTTCTTCCAGGAGATTTTTTCATGCCTGCCATAAAACATAGGCTAGTCTCTGGTCACATTCAGATGGACTGATGTGTCTAGAAGTACTAGAAACACCATTTGGAATAATTCAGACTTTTGAACAAAGCATGTTGACCCTATAAAATGCACTTGTACTTCTTCCTCATTTTTTCTGTGTTCCCTCCTCTCTTCTTCTACCTTCTTTGACTGCCTTTCACTTTTCTCCCTGCTTCATGCTATCATTTCCTCTTCCTCTGTTCCCTTTATTTCTTATTTCACAACTGTTCTTCCTGCCTATTCACCCTTTCTTTTGCCATGTCCCTATTTTCAGAGCTGTTAAATACACAAACCTGATTGTATGGGTTAGATTGTTCTCAATGACTGCCCCAACTGGGAAGGCCTTGAAAATTTGGAATTCCTGGAAGAGGTTTTTGTTTTGTTTTGTTTTGTTTTTTGAGAAAAGCAAGGTTCTAATCCTCATGGTTGAAAAAGAAAAAGTTTGAAAACAGATGACATCTGCAAAAGTCTCCAGCCAGGATGGAGCGAAAAGGAGAAGGATGTTTTTCTGCTTGTGTTCACTACCCTACCTCTAAAAGTGTGATTGCACCCCCCCTTTTTTTAAGTATGATGATCAGCTCATGAAGTTCACATTTGCATTCCATTTTTATTTATCAAGCTGTTTTTTTAAAAAACTGCTGTAGATTTTTATAATTTTACATTCATTTGTGTGTTTCACATTTATTTTTTGGAAGCTGCCTTGAATCCCACTCTGGGAGAAAGGTAGCACAGAAATATAATAAATAAATCAAAATAAATGAATAATTCCCTTGGGCAGCTTTGCCTGCCCCTTTTCTTTGGGTGCCAACACTCTATTCTTAAATGCTCAGCTGCAGTTTTAAACTACTGCAGTGCTAGAAATGTGGGGACCAAAGGAAGATTTCATGGGGGAAGATGAATTCTTGGGGAGGGAAATGCCCTCATTTTGCCTTCCCTGTAGTCACACCTCTGCTGGTTAGAAAGGCATAGAGGAGTTACTTTTCATTCTTAGATAGCTGGGGGTCAGAGAGGCCAAGTTCAGGCTCTGTGATTATATGTGCCCTTAAAGACAGTTTGGAAACTTTGATTGTGATTCCTACATTTTAACACAATGTCAGTAGGAAAAGGTCATCAGATCATGTTAACACTCATGCCACATAGTTACAGGGGCTACAGATTTGCTTCCAAGCTCAGTTTTAAAGTGCTTGTTTTGACTTTTAATGTCAAAAGTATACACACCTATCTGGGAATAAGCTCAAGCAAATAGAGTGGGGCTTACTTCTGAGTAAACGTGAAACCCAGTTACCTGAAGCAGTGCTACTCAAAGTGGTGGTTTGTGGACCGGTGCCAGTCTGTGACCCATTGGCTGCCAGTTCGTAGCAAGTTTCCAGAAAATCATGTGAATATGATGATATTACAACACAAATATAGTATCAGTTCCTAGCACACTGTGGGGGAGATGCTTGTCTGCCACACTAGATAGCTTAAGATGAAATTAGCTAAAGAACTACCTCAGCCCATGCGAACTCCCTGGGTTTTAAGTCTTTTCATCCCAATCTTGCATCTGTGATCTTCCTCTAAACAGGTTTATTTGACGAATACCAGAAATATGGCCTTTTCTGAAGTGGCAGCCAGATTATGGTCCACCCTTCTGTGGAGAAGTCTGGGAAGCTTACTCTTTTTGCACTAACAATGGTTTAGGGGAAAATACTATTCAGGAGGGCCTTTTATGTAGTTTTTGGTCTGTACTAGTATGATTTTAAGATGGGTTCTAGCTGTGCTTTTATATTATTTATGTTATGCTTTTAAAAAAAATTAGTGGTATTTTATTCTTAAATTCTTGTAAGCCACCTATTAAGGAATTATTCTAAAAGATATATTAGAGTAATCAGCAATGATAGTTTGGGAAGGGAAGGATTCATCTGAAGTGCCAACAGGTGGTGTGATATGTGGTGACAATAGTATTGGGCTTGCGTCTTATGAGCTTGGAGAAGTTACTTTTTTGACTACAGTTCTCCAAACCCCCGATCAACATTGCCATTCCCCATAGTGGTTGTGGGATTCTGGAAGTTGAAGTCTATAGCTTAAATCCAATTGTTAGATCTAACTAGAGTAGAACCACTAAATCGATGGAACTTACATAAATGCTGACTTACCAAGTTCCCATTGATTTCATGGGTCTACTCTACTTGGAACTAACCGTTGGACTTGAAGCCTTAAAAAGTAACTTTTCCAAGCTCTGCTGTTTTTGTCTAGTGTTAAAGTTTGCCAAATATTTAAACTGTCAGTCCTGCTGTGGCTTCCTTTTTCAAGCAGGGTCACAGTAGGACTCCCTTATACATTTTGGAATTCAAAATGAAATTAATCTATATTGTACCAGAGCACCTGATTGACATATTTTGACCCAGACACTGTGAGCAACAGGTGCTTTTGTATAAATGGTAAGGTAATGACCAAGATCTTGCATTGGAAAACATGAGTCTCTCACATAGCTACATCTCCGTAATTACATCTCCTAGTTTATAAGATGTGCAGTCCCTCTCTCAATCTAGCCATTTCCAGGTTGTCAGATAATGGGACATGAGCCAGGATGTGTCTAGTTATTTTCCTTTGGGTAGATGTGTTGCATCAGGCACTAGCAGGGGTCTTCAGGCTCCTTGGAACTTCCCTGCAAATAATGTTGTTGCAGCCTGTTCAGCCCAATGAAAAGAGCTGACCACATCACCATTGATTCCTTCACTCCTGCAACCTGGAATTGGCTGCGTTGGTAGGGGTGCTGCACAGCTTACAAGGCAGATTGGAGGGGGAGGTTTGGCAGTTGCATGTTCAGGACAAAATTCTGAGCTACACGATGACCAAAAAAGACAGTCGCAATGTCCTAAGGCAGACTTAAAATCTCACAGCTTACTGACAGAATGCTAGCCAAGGTTTTTTTGTTTGTTTTTTAAATGAATATGTGAAGTGGTATCAGTGACAATTGCAGAACTATATCAGTAAAGACTGATGCAAAGGGATACAAGAATGAAATGAAGATATTTGGGGAGAAATGAGGTGAACGGAAAATATAACCTATTGGCCATTATTTACTCATAGCACTATTCTTCCTATTACACTTATTTGTGGAAAAAGACATGGAAAGAATAATCCTTGGGCATGATGCTTTTCATACTTTATCCTGAATGCAGAATGTTCATATTGGACAGTTTCATTTCATTCCAAAAAGTGTGTGTTTGTTTTAAGAAGACAAAGGTCACCCTGTATTACCTATGCAGTATATAATATTTGCTTTATAGTCAGTGGGTTGGTTTTATATTAATTAAAATAAATAATTTAATTAATTTGAATCATATTTGAGTTCCATTGAAGTAAGTTGGATGAGTTAGTGAGGACTAACTTAACTCCTGGTTTCCATTAGGACTGTAGGACTGTGATTAACATATACTACAATCCTATACATATCAGCTCATAAAGAAATCCCATTAAGTGCATTTTGGTTTACTAGGTAGGTTCATATAGAAGGTTGGCTTTAGTCTGGTTCTAGCCCTGCAAATCTGTTTTGATGCTTTAGTTTACTGTTTTTGAAAGCCTAAGTTATTCATTCTTTGATCACTGTTAAATATCTAAACATTTGTAAGAAAGAGTGGACAATTAACACAATACAGTGGCCCCTCAACTTTTGTGAGGATTCAGTGCACAGAACTCTTACAAAAGGGGAAAAAAGCCCGAATAACTCCCTCCACCTGAGTGAGTACTCTCCCTCCCATTCCCTTGGCTTTTGTCTGAGTGTGCATGCCTTTCTTCTCTGCATCCAGGCAAAAGTCAAGGGAATGGAAAGGGGCAGCCCTGCTAATGGAGAAGGTTTGCACATGCCTTCCCCACTCTCCCCCTCCCATTCCCTTGCTTTTTGCCCAGGCACACTGCCTTCCTTCTTTGTGCCCAGGCAAAAGGCAAGTGAATGGGAGGGGGCAGCTCTAGGCGTGGAGAAGGTGCATGTGTACCTCCCCCCATTCTCTCCATTCCATTCTCTTGTCTTTGTGGAGACTAAACTCACAAATATGGAGGGAGCTGTATATCCTTTTTATAAACTGCATGATCTTTGTCACAGAATTTGGATTTTCTTGCTGCAAAATATTACCAGATTTGTTCAGTTTTCCCCTTGGCTTCTTTTCTTTCTGAGCTGGCTCCCAGAGCCTGTTCACCTTTTCCTGCATTCTCCCCAGGCTCTTCCTCTGTAAGATACTCACTCTCTGCTCCTTCTCTTAACTAGGTCAAACGGGAGATGGGTGAGAACACGCCGCACCTTTCTGACGAAGAGCTAATGGGGTTGTCGGTGCGGGAGCTTAACCACCATCTGCGAGGTCTATCCAAGGAGGAGGTGGCACGGTTGAAGCAACGTCGACGCACACTGAAGAACCGTGGCTATGCGGCCAGCTGCCGGGTCAAGCGGGTATGTCAGAAGGAAGAGCTGCAGAAGCAGAAGACGGAGCTGGAAAGGGAAGTTGATAAGCTAGCACGCGAGAATGCTGCCATGCGCCTTGAGCTCGACGCTCTCCGTGGCAAGTATGAGGCGCTGCAGGGCTTTGCCCGCACTGTCACTGCCCATGGCACTACTGCCAAGGTGGCTACCGCCAGCGTCATTACTATTGTGAAATCCGGCTCCAACCAGGCCACATACTCCTAGTGTCTACAAGCCAAGTCGCGAACTGAGTCCTGTTGCCATGCCTCTGCCCAGCGCTCCCCTTGAACAGCTGTAGATGCACTGGTCCCTCCCCCTTTCTTCTGCCATCGGAAGGAGACAGACTCGACTTGAAGACAAAATTCCTGAACGTTTAACTTCCTCCTCTGTCCCTCATCTTTATTGGAAGACAGTGGGAAGATGATGTCTGACTTGTGTAATTTTAGCTGTTAATGTTACCTGTTGATTGGAATGCAGTGGCCAGTTACCCCTTTTTCATTTCCTTTTCCCAATCAGTTTTTGTTTCCATCTTATGTTTGTCAGGATTTCTTCCCTTGCTCCTTCTGCACACCTTAAATTAAGTAAATGGAATAGGATGTGCTTGGAGAAGGCCCTTGATTGCAAGGGGTAGTGAAAGGGAAATAATTTCTCTGTGATGAAGCAAAAGGGATGCAAGATTGAAGCCGGCTTCTTGCCAATAGGAGCTAGGGATATAGCAGCCATCCAAGAGGTCAATAGAAGCTAGCTCAGTTTCCCTGGTGGCCCTGCTGTGGCACAGCCTTCTGTGTGTCTGTATTGCAACTCTGCCTTCTTGCTGCTTTCCCGTAACTGTGCACCTCTTGGCTCAAACCCACAATCTCTTCAGTCTGGAACTGGAGTTGTCTGAACTCTGTGACACTCATGTTCTGCTGTTAGGCTTCACATAGGCAACTAGATGGCTGCAGTGTGAGTTGAATGCTGGACTAGATTGACCTTCAGATTGATCCAGCTTGTTTCTTAACGTTCCCATAAACTAGCTGTAGCCAGAGCAAACCCCAGCCATACTGAGCTGGTGATGAGTGAGCATGCTGAGCAACAACAAAGGGGAAATTAGTTGTAGGAAGAGGCAAGAAAGGGAATTATTGCTATGTGGTCATAAGGGTGGTGAGAGGAAAGGGTCATTGAGGAGACAGAATCTGTTGCTTTCCACCTATCTGATGATAAACAAAAATTACACAACACAGTAACTAGAAGAGACAACTGCTGTCTGCAGCAGTATATGTGCATAATCTTAGTCTGTATACACTTTCCTTGTTAACAGTGTACTTAAGATGAGGTTACAGATTCTTTGCAGCTTTCTAAACAGGGAGAACCAGATGGGGAAAGTAAAGAGGAAAGATGAGGCAGGATAGTGATGGATAAAGCAAGTGATACTGGTGGAAAGGGAGTGGGTAACAAGATTGCAACTAAAATCTTACAGAAGCCTTTTCAGTTCTAATATGAGAATGAGCAGTAGCTGTGATTGACTTCTATGCAGTTTTGCAGTATTCATGCCAAGGATATGGCGATGAGTGTCAAAACTAAGGAAAAACAAAAAGCGGAATTCCTCCATTCTGAAAGAAATTCATTTCAGTGGAGAAAGTGTCTCTTAGGCCATTTCTGCACTAGACTGTTATAGTGCTATAACAAAGGCCCCTTCCTAAACTGCAAACCCCAGGATTCTATAGGATGTTGAAAGTGGAATAATAGCACTACAACAGTCTAGTGCGGAAATGGCCTTAATTTGGTTAGAGCAACCTATATGAAAACAAACTGTTTCTGATGCTAAAAAGTATGCTCCATCTGCCATCATGTCTGAAATGGTGCCTAGAATCTTGGTCCAAGCAGAGATCATAAGGAAAAAAAATAGACCATCTATGCCAAGGGAGATTGTCACACACACCTCTTGGATTATTTTAAGAAGTTGGCAAATGACTATGTGAAGGGTGGCTTGTTTGCAGGTTGCCCCTTAACAAAAGAATGAAGGAGGACAGATAGATGGGTCTTGAAAGTACCTTCCACCCTTACATTTTTATGCTAACATAGGAACCAGTGAGCATTTGTGGGCAGTCACTTCCAGGCATGTGCCACAGTGACTTATTTAAGTGACAAACAATTAACCCTCTAATTTTTTTAGACATATGGTTGGGTTCACCCATCCTGCAGCTTACCATGACAACCACCCCTGTGATGGAATCAGCTTTTAAACCAGTGTTGTCCGTCCGTCCATCCTTCCCCCACCCTTTGGTGATTCTTATGGGGGAGGGGTTCCACTCTTTAACATTTCCCACCCACACCCCTTGTTTCTCCATGTTCCTACCCTGTGACTTATTTATTGCACGAATATAAGTTATTTTCACGTCCTTTATGCCATTCCGCCTTGTGGCACGGCCAGGATGTTGGTACAGAGCCGTACTTTATATTTTATATATGCAAATCACATTTTATCTTCTATAGAGCAAGAAAAAAAGTACTTATTTATTTTCTGACTTACAGTAAGTGTCCTGCAAGACTCCTCTGTATTTTGTAGACTTTACAAATAAAGCCAGATTTTTTTTCCAAAATGGAAAAGCTGAAAACAAGTTGACGTGTTGTTTTCTTGTATTCTTTTGAAGCCAGCGATAGGTGTAGGGCTGAAGGTCTATAAGCCAGTTTTAGGAATTGTCCAAAACAAACAAGCAAATAAAAGGATTAACTTATTTCATTCCAAATTAATGAATTTTAGCCTGTGAGCAACTCCTTTAGCACTAGTTTCTGGGGTAGGTGTATATTTCAGTACTGGAAAGGAAGATTCAACTGCATATACATAACAGAGTAGAATTAATATTAACCAAAAAATGCACAATATTACTTATTACTTGTACTTGCCCACATTTCTTCCAGTTAACTCACTATGGGAAACAGCACTCTCCCACTTGCTGTGTCATAGCTCTGGCTGAGAGAGTGTGATTGGCCCAAGGTCACGTAGGGAATGTGAGCATCATAGCTGAGTGTGGATTTGTGGCATCTCCTAAATCCCTGTCTGACACAAACTCCTATACCACACTGGTTCTCAAGAATGATTGCGGCAGAGAGAATGTGATAAGCACTTGTTGGATTCTGACTTTTTAAAGTAAGGGGTTTTTTTAAATAGGAAGATGTGTTAGAGGGTACAGGAGGGAAAAGTGTTCCACAACGCACAAAGTGTATTTGGAGGGCCAGAAACTTAAGCAGGATTCTCCAAATATCATTTAATCTAACTCTCTGCCAGTTCAGGAATCAACTGACTTCTTATTAAAAATCTCCAATGAAGGACAGTCCACTGACTTCCAAGGTTCCTCTGCATGCTGCTATAACAGCTCTTAAAAGATTATATATTTGCATCTGTAAGGGCTGTGGTGGGTGGCTGAGAGCATAAAATGAAGAAGATGGAAGATAGGGCTGGTGCCAGGTATTGGTTGAGATCCTGTGTGGCACAGTGCAACTTAATAGTTCTGTATGAAGAACTAAGCAACAGTTGGCCATTCAACACTTGGGCCATTTCCGCACTAGCCTGTTATAGCACGATTCCACTTTCAACATCCTCTGGAATCCCGGCCAGCCCCTCCCGAAACTGCAAACCCCAGGATTCCAGAGGATGTTGAAAGTGGAATCATCGTGCTATAACAGGCTAGTGCCGAAATGCTGTTAGATGCCTCAATGGCCATTTTGTGGCTGACTAAGAGTGGTGAGGGTTGTGAGGATTGAAGAAATAGCTGGCTGAGTCCCCATAGTCAGACATGAAATTTTTACATCCTCCATTGATGTCTGCCAGGGCTTTCTGGAAGTCTCAGTGGATCATGTACTCATTTTGCATCTGGCTACAGGAACAATCTGATCTTTCCTCCCCACAATCTCCACTTACCATGGAATAGCTGTGGCTCAAAAGTAAGTCTTGTGGAGGGGCTTTGGTCATTGCGTAGGGCAGAAAGAAATACTATTCTCCATGATGATGATGGTGATGAAGAGGAAGAAGAAGAAGGAGGAGAGAATCTGCAGCAGCAGAAGAAAAAAACATACAGAGATACAAGCTGTATATGCCACTAACAGGATGCTAGGCAGAGAAGTTCATGATGACAAAGGCAGATAGCCAGTTGGTGCTTGTGACACCTGTGTGGCCCCTTCATGACAATGGGAACAGTTACAGGTGTACAACCTGGAGGAAAAATAGCATTTTTGCATAGGCCCAATATAGAACAGCTCCTCATCAGACAATTCAAGAGTTCCACAGCAGCTTTACCGCCTGAAGAGAAGACATCTGACAAGTAGTAAGTTTGTGGGTTTAGGACACATGGTCAATTTAGTCCACCCAAAGGTGTTCACTCCACAAAATCGTAGAGATAGAAAGATCTGAAAGGTAACTTGAGTAAATGTTTTTGATTTAAATGGGAGTAACTTAAGCACATTTTCATCTCTTCTGTTGAAATCAAGTAACTGCTGAAGTCTCAGGTTATTCTTAAAGGTTATTCCAGGAAAAAAAACCCATACAGACTACTGTGCCTGAGTTTAAATCAGCTCTTCCATCAAAGTTAACATTGAATTTCGTGACTCAAACTCAGAACTGTGGTTATAAGACTCCTATAAAATGTTCTATAAATAGTAACATGGGAAAAAAAACTTTATTTAGGCTTCATACAGGCTATTTGGCTTCGGTGGTTGTTTGTGTATCTTATCAGTGCATACATCTTATTACTTCTCTGCTGATTATGTTGCAAGCTATTGGAGGACATACTGTTTACAGTGTTAGGGCACATGCTTTGCATGTTGAATTCCTGGTATCTCCAGACTGAACTGAGAAACATCCTTATCTGAAATATTGTAGCTGTCAGTGTAGGTAAGAACTTGAGATAGATGAACCAAATATCTGGCCTGGCATGAGAGCAATTACAGACTTCAAGCAACTTTAGGGTGTTTTAACAGGTGGTACACCAAGCCAATGTTGATCAATTTTGTAGTAGCTCCGCTTGTGCTTGTTAGGCAAGAATGGTGGGCAATTAGCAGAGCTTGGAAAGGTTACTTTTTGTAGACTACAACCTCCACTCAGAATAGCCACCAAGCATGCTGGCTGGTGGATTTTGGTGACTGTAGTCCCAAAATGTAACATTTCTGATTTCTGCTAATCACATGACACTTTCACCATACCAAATCATACCTCACAATTGGCTAGGTTGGTTAAGGCTGATGGGAATTAGAGTTCCAACATAATTTGGAGGTCCACAGATTTCAAAGTCCTTATTTATGCTGGTCAAATCCTCTCTGCTCTTAGCACATTGTAATTTAAAGTGTGTGCTTTGAGGATCTTTAGCTAAAGGGGAGTGGCTGAATGTAACGATTTTGAAATTGCTTCCAGGCCTATAAATACAGTTTCCCAAGCTGAACACAATGTCAAGAACACAGAACAACTTAGTTGCTTTAATGAAGTGCAAACTGTTTACAGACTCCAATATTATGTTGCTTGACTTTGGACAAAACCGCAGTAGCAGCATCTCACCACATCTGGCCAGCATACCAGCAAAACGTAAACAACAGCAACCATTTCCACAAGTGGAAATGTTTTCTATTTGGATTATAGGAAATCCTTTAAATGGAGACTCTTACATATAAAGTGGTACAAATAGGCAATGTGTGCCAGAGAAAAGCTATGCTAAACATGAAAGAAACAGTGAGCAGGATAGCTTAAGCAAGCATGTGAAAAAATCTCAGGAATGTTACCTGGAGGTCAGAAAGTTTGGCAAGTGGCCTCACCCATTCCACATTCCACAATGTTGCCATCACTGTAAAAGAGGGATCCTCTTCACATACATGAGAAAACAAGCAAATACCCAGATTACTAAGAGACTGTCCAGAGGGGAAATTAGGTAACAATCAGCAGTGCAAGGTTTCCAAGTTAAATGTGCTTGGATCATTCAGGTGCTTCTTGGCTACAGTGGGGGTCACAAGTGGGTTACACTTTGAACTTGGAGTCTCCAGGTAGATCTGCTATTATACTTTCTCAAAGGAACACTAGGCCCGGTTAATAATCTGCCTTGAGAAGTGTGTTTACCACCTCCACTCAACATGTCTATTCTCTGATAACATGTATATTTTGTGCTTATGCGGTTGGGACAGACTGCGTGTCTATTCACCAACAATAAAATAAAACAGTGTAAAAACCAGGCCTTAGTTAAGTGTTGGGCAATACGTCACTCTCTAGATGCTGTCGACTCCACAGCACCCACTAACCTGAGCCCACATAGCCTAGGTGAAAAGCATGCAGTCTAACATCTGGAAGACTCTCTGTTCCTGTTATTTTCATCACAACTCCCATCAGCCCTAGGCAGTGTAGTCAAAGGTGAGGAATGGTGTGAACTGGAGTATAGTAACAGGTGTAGCATGACCATCCTGCTGTAAACCCACAGTCTCCATGAGTCTCTGTGTGTAACCGGGATCTCTAACTCCAGCACTGCAGATGTAGAAACTACCTAGAAATTCTGTGTATGTTGCCATGAAAAAAAGGTGAGATAGAAATTATTTTTTAAAAAAACTTTGAAGATACAAACAGATGTGATATTATTCACACAAAGATGTGACGTTATTCAGACAACAGGGGGAAATAATCACTATGCTATGTTTAAGGTAAACAGCAGACCCTGGATGGGTAGATAAAATCCAAATCAGAACTATAATTGAGGAGAGAGTTTCAACCCCTTGTCCTTCTTATGGTTCCAGACCTCTCCTCCATAAATATTAGCATCAGAGGGAAAACTTTCATGGCAACAATTTAAGTTTTTTCCTGCTAGAAATACGAGCCACAACTGCAAGAGGAGGGATCTGGTTCAGGCATATGGCAAGGCAAAGGATTAAAGTGTTCCTTTTACAATCCCAATCTGGAAGACACCCCCTGCTGTACACTTTTTAAAAATTGTTCACACATCTGCTGATAGGGTAACTATCAAGCCTAAATTTGGTTGTGTTAAATTATCCTGGACTCCTGTTTACAAATATTAAAAGTATTTTTTCCCCCTGGAGCTCAACTACATCCAGAATTCTTTGCAAGAAGAAGGTGACTCTGATTTGAGCCACAAGAAATCAGCCAATGGCCGACTAGTTGATGACAGTCTGTATTCTGCCTGGCTCTTTTGTATGATATGTGGAAACACAGGGCTGTAAGTATGTAGGTAGAGCATCAACATCTCTTGTCCCAGTGCAGAGTGTGTGTACACATGCAGAGAGGTTTCAGAGGCTCAGCATTTGCTCAGGATTCAGTCTCCTTGGATGCAGGTTAACTGGAAATTTAAAGTGTTTCTCTACTATATTTGCACATACATACAGTCTGAGCATGACATGGGGGTCTACAGAATTGACATTCCAAAAAGTTCCTGATCACCATGACATGTCCAGGGAAGCCCATAAACTAAAGATTTGCTACAGAGAGTACAGTTAGCTCGCTTCAACTTTTAAAATTCAATACCAGCACAGACTATGTGACAGATGAGACTAGTTTGCTTCTATTGTCTCCACCCAAGTTAATTAGCACATTCTTTAGTGAGCAGGGAGAGAAACGTGGGTCATCTCCACCCATCACATGTGCCTTCTTGGGTCATCCCAACTCCCATTAAAATACACCAACCAACTGAGCATCCACTGTCTGTTGTTGTATTGTTAAGAGGTTTGCCTTCAGGCATCAACACAGATAAATTTAAGTTGCTGAAACTTAGACGCAAGAATGTATATTGTTGGAAGGGGACCTGGAGATAATCTTGACTAATACATAGCATCATTTAGGCATGGACTCTCAAATGTTATAAATCCACTGCTGTCTGTTTTGGAGATTACCACTTACCTAATATATATGACTTTCAAGTTGTATATAGTTTCTTACAGTTTTCATGTGAATATTCAAGGTTACTACCAGTAGATTAAAAAAATAATGAAGTCGCATAGCAGTAAGACTTACCAGTGGTTTAATCTGGACAAAATCCAGAGTCACCAACTTTGTCTTAGAACTCCTGTACTGCTGAATATTCACACCAAGGAATATTCACTTCCAAGCAATTTTTTCTTCCAAGGATGGAGGTGAGAAGCAATCTGACCATAGCCCTGTCAACAACACAAACTATAGTTTCGATGTCTTAAGCCTGAGCCTGAGGACGAATTTAATTTCATATACGTTTTGAGGGCCACATTGTGCGAAAAAGGGGCAAAAGGGGGGGGGAAAAAAAATACCTGCATACATTATCTTCTTCTTCGTGGGTTCTCTGTGCCTTCATACACTAGGAGCTTTAGCGCCTGCGCGGTAGCGTTCGGAAACTTCTAGAGCTTGTTCGCTTGGCGGGAACCCCTCCCCCACGCCGGTACTGCGCATGCTCCCCCCGGAGCAACGGTCTCTCCTCAGTTCTTTCTCGTCCGCCGCCGCGTACGGAAGGTTCTTTAGTTTTTTCCTTTCACGTCGTGCTTGGCTTGCTGTTTTTTCACGGTTTTACGGACTTTCGGACTGTCTTTGACCTCCCCCTTCGGTTTTCGTCTTTTTGGATTTCGGAGTTTGGCGTTTTTTTTATGTCCGCGCTCTTTAAGAAGTCGTGTCCTGCGGCCGCAAGGTTTTCAACGAGGCCTGGATTCTTTCTTTTGGGCGAGCCCCCACAACATCCGGACTTGCCCAATTTGCGGGGATTTTCCCCCAAACTCTTACAACCGCTCCGCGAGTTTAAATTTATTTTGGGAACAGTCTCTGCGGGGGATGAGCGAGACCTCCACTTCCAAGATGGCCGACAAGAAGACGACCACGCCATCGACGGTATCGGGGGGCTCCGTTTCCCTCCACCTCCGGGCGGTTATCGGGCTCGGTACCGGCGAAAAAGCCGATCTCGGCGTTACCGAGGATCCCGAAGCTGTCGGCGGCTGCCAAGTCAGCGAAAGGATCCTCGACGGGGAGGGGAAAGGGTGGGCTCCCCTTACGGAGACGCCTGCAAAAAAGCGCCCTGCTCCGGACGGAGGCAAGGGCAAGGAGAAAGGGGAAGAAGAAGAAGAAGAAAGGAAAAAACGCTCCCCGGCTGGGGGGCGCTGGACCTTCCACTCCTCCTCCTACTCAGCAGCCTTCCAAAGGGGGGAGGGGAGCCGTCGACCTCTCGGAGGATGAGATCGAGGACGTTCCCCAACCGCCCGGACCGCCTGTGGCAGACCCTCCAACCCTGGTGGAGGAGCGCCACCGCCCTCTTAGCCGTCGCAGGTCGGCCGACCTGGCAAAACCCTCTGCTTCTCCGGAGCGGCGTTTGACCTCCTTCAGGTCCCGGTTCCCCTTCCCAGCGTCCGGTGGCCTCGCCGCCTCCGAGGGAACAAAAAGGAACAACCTCGCTCGTCTGCCTCCAGATACACCTCGGCGTCCTACGTGGCCAGGTACGCGAGGGAAAATTTAATGGAGAGAGCGCCCCGGGCCCCCTATCGGTCGCATTCGCCATCGTACCGGGATCGGGACCCTCGTGGCCCAAACCCCCTGGGAGACCTTCCGGAGGTCCCGGTCACCTCGTCGACAGCGCGGGAAACGCGCTCGCCTGGGGGCGAGGCTCG